>QANZ01000774.1:791-38825 GCA_003254925.1 Chamaecrista fasciculata | reverse complement strand
AAAAAAAAAAAAAAAAAGAGAAATAATAAGGAGAGTCAACATTTTCTTTCCCTTCCTTCAATCTCTTTCTTTCTGTCTTCCCTTCTTTCCCAAACATACCATTAATTCCCAATCTTACCTTACAGTCATCATTAGTATTTTTCCAACCTTAACCTTTTGGACAAAAATAATAACTTAACATAACCTTAAGACTGATAATTTATAGCATTTATAATTGGATTAAATTATTTGAGTGCATTTTCAAGGCACATATATAACGATTAGTTAGGGCCTGTTTGGCAGCCATCTTATTTCAAGTCAAGTCCATTTTATGGGATGAGAGGAGATTAAGTTTGAATGGGATCGGATGAGATGAAATGATGTATTAGTGTTTGGGTGATTTTAGAGAAAATGATGTTAAATAGGGTTTAAAATTATATAAAAGGGTACATAATGATTGTGGTTGGTTGAAATAGGTTTATGGATTTTTTTAATTTGTATAGGAGTATAAATGGTAAGAAATAGTGAAATGAGATGGAGATAATAAGATGAGATGATAGGTGTTTGGTTGTGTTTTGATTGAAATAATATTGAGATGAGATGATATTGGAAAGTGTGATATGCTATTGGAAAGCGTGAGGATGAGAAAATTTTGGATGAATGGTTAGAGGTCAATCCAAGTGGATGAGATGATGGGCCAAAATGAAAATAATATTGGAATTATTTTTAAGAATACAATTTGGTTCATAAATTTGTACCGGTCCTATTAATCAATCCCTAACATGTGTAAATGATAACTTGGGACTTACACGAAATCCCAATCATCAATAATCGGATCTATTTGTGAAATCCAACGAAAAAAATAACAAAGAATAGTTTGAGGACCATAATGCAAATAACAGAACAACACAAAAATGTTTGGTCAATGGTTCATTTTGATCCAAAATGTATGCCCTAATATTCATTTGGTCCATTATGTTTCAAAATGTTCATATTGGTCCTAAATGTTGGCAAAATGATTCATTTTGGTCCTAAATACTGGTAAAATGTTTCGTTTTGGTCCCAACTAGATAGAGAAAGTATTCTTTAGGAACAATACGTAGCTCTAAACAAGCCATATTCAATAGTTGGGACCAAAATGAAACATTTTGCAAATATTTAGGAGCAATTTGAATATTTTGAAATATAATGGACCAAAATGAATATTAAGGCATACATTTAGGACTAGATTGACCCTTTAACCCTATATTTTTCCATCTTATACATACACGTGGGTCATTTTGTATTTTCTCCATTCAATACATTACCGATATTAGATTTAGGAGTCCTTTAATTTGACAAAAAAATATGGATAGAACCACTGTCCACATATATAGAACATATCCAACTCAGAATAACCGAAAACTGAAGAAAATACAATATCTGAGATTGTCTTATTTTATGCCCATTTCAGTAATTTTCTATCATTTCTCAATAAAAAATTGTATTGCTCAAGCAATAGAGTTTTACAGTTTATCTCTCTCTCCATCAATCACTCTCACATCAAAGTTTTACATTTAATTTTTGATTTGATAAAGAGAGAGATAGACTATAAAAAGTCAATGGATCTTTTTATAGCATTATTCTTTCTATAATAATATAAGAGACAAGTATGATTGAAGACTGAGGAATATTGCAACTAAAAAAATTATAATATTATAATTTTTTTGTTTAATTAAATTAATATAAATTCTATATATATATATAAATAAGAGTGTGTGTGGGGTGTGTGAAAGAGAGAAAGAGAAAAAGTGTGTGAGTGGAAAAGAGAAAAAAATGATGAGAAATTATAGATAGAGAGAGAAAATTATAAGTGTAATAAACGAGGGTATGTAAAATTACTATTTTGTCCAGTTCTCTTTTTTTATATTTGTATTAAAGTATAGGTAATTATAGGTGCATAAGTAGGGATAAATTAGTAATTGTTTAGAGAAAATGAGATGATGTTGTGAATGAGATGATGATGTGGATGAGATGAGATGAGATGAGATGGAGGTTCCAAAAAACACTTAATCATTACTTTTCATCTAATCCTAAGATGAGATTAAGATTAAATGAGATGGGATTAGGACTAAGTGATATACATGCCCTTAATTTCACTGAATACAATTAGGATGAGATTGAGTTCTTTTCGTTTGAAAATGTAAGGCAACATTCCATAAAATAGCTTTCATATAAAGTTAAAACTTTACCCAAACATTTACAACGGATAAGATATTTAATTAAGTGCTGGTGATTTCTAGTATTCTTTATTCCTCCCCACCTCTCTAATTCCTTTATCTGTTGTATACATTGTGTTAACAAACATTTGGCTGCTTGGGAAATTAAACCGCAGGGCACAAGAAGTATCCGAGGGATGGTCCTAGACTTGGAGGAAAGATCCGTTAAAGGCAAGGCTGAAGCGATTTCTCTCTCCAGTTTCGTCCCAAATGTCTTGGCTTACATTAAACGAAGCCATAGCAAATATTCTCAACTTGAAGGAGTTGATGAGAAAGACCAAGAGGTTGTACTTCACACAAATTTCTTTGAGTCAATGACCAACTTGGCTCTGCTTCAGATCAATCATTTGAGACTGGAAGGCAAATTTAAGAGTTTCCCTGCAGAATTGAAGTGGCTACAATGGCAAGATTGCCCTTTCAAATGCATGCCTTCTGAGTTTTGGCCGCAAGAGTTGGCTGTACTTGATCTCACTCGCAGCAGAAATATTAAGTATTTGTGGAATCGGAAAGGCTACAAGGTATGCTTCAATTCTCTTGTGTATACTTAGTTTATAGAATAAACATATAATTTTGGGTCACTGAAAAAATATACCAATTATTTTTGAATGACTTATTTGTTTCATAAAACTAAATTTTAAATACTCAAGTACTTGATCATATATAAACCTTGTGCAGCATGTGCCAAAGAACATAATGGTGATCAACCTCTCCCACTGCTACCAGCTAGAATATGTTCCTGATGTTTCTGGATGCACACGTTTAGAGAAGATTGTTCTCGAAAACTGCATTAAACTGAGTAGGATTCATGATTCAATTGGAAATCTGACTACACTTCGTCAATTGAACCTTACTCGTTGCTCTAACCTTACTGAATTACCCACTGATATATCTGGGCTCAAAAATTTGGAGAGCCTCTTTCTCTCTGGGTGCAAAAAGTTAAAAGCATTGCCAAAAGATATGACGTGCTTGAGATCACTAAGAAGACTTCTTGCTGATGACACAGCTTTAACAGAGCTTCCTGACACAATTTTTCGCCTTGAGAAGCTAGAACATCTTGTCCTTGATGGTTGCCTATACCTGAAAAGGCTACCCTACAACGTAGGACAATTGTCTTCATTGCAAGAATTATCCCTTAACAGATGTGGATTAGAAGAACTACCCAAATCTGTTGGGAGTCTGGAAAACCTTGAGAAGCTTAGTTTGATGCATTGCCTATCTCTCACAGAGATTCCTGATTCTATAGGAAATCTGTTATCACTTTCAAAGCTTCTACTTAATGGTACATCAATCCAAGAGCTTCCTTCTTCTATTGGTTCATTGTGTTACCTGAAACAGCTATCTCTGGGAAACTGTAAGTTTCTTGGTAAACTGCCCGAGTTTATTAAGGATATGGCTTCTAATATTGCTGAGCTTCAGCTAGATGGGACAGCCATCACAGATTTACCAGAGGGGATTGGAGGCATGAAGATGCTGAGAAAGCTTGATATGATGAATTGTAGGCATCTTAGATCTTTGCCTGAATCTATTGGAGACCTTGCATCTCTTACCACATTGAACATTTTCGATGCAAACATTGAAGAACTGCCAGAGTCATTTGGAAGAATGCTGGAAAATCTAGTGGTTTTAAGGTTGAACAAATGCAAAAAACTCAGGAAGCTTCCTGAATCTATAGGATGTTTAAAGTCTCTGTATCACCTTTGGATGGAGGAATCGGCTGTTACAGAATTACCCGAAAGCTTTTGTATGCTTACAAGCTTAAGGACATTGAAAATTGGAAAGAAGCCTGGAGATAGCCTTTTGATGCCTCAAGATTCTTTTGAAATCTCATCTTCCTTCTGCAATCTGATCTTTCTAACTGATATGGATGTTAAAGCCTGGGGAATATTTGGGAAAATGCCAGATGGTTTTGAGAAGTTGTCGTTTCTGGAGACTCTGAATCTAAGCCATAACAATTTCCATAGCCTACCTTTGAGTTTGGAGGGCCTTTCTACTCTCAAAACTCTTTGCCTGAGAAATTGCAGAAACTTGGTCTCTGTGCCTGCACTTCCTTCAAGCTTGATGGAGCTGAATGCTGAGAACTGTTGTGCCTTGGAAAGCATATATGACCTTTCAAAGTTAAGAAGCTTACAGGAACTGAACCTCACAAATTGTGTGAAAGTGATTGATATTCCAGATCTTGAATGCTTGAAATCTTTGAGAAGGTTGTACCTGAGTGGATGCATTGCATGCTCCTCCTCAATAACCAAGAGAATTTCAAAGGTTTCATTCTTTTTTTCCCCCTCTTCTCTGTCCCTTTTATTCATGTTAATATTTAATATTGTGATAATTCTTTGAAAATAATTATTTAAATGTTAAAGTAATGAATATACAGTTACACTGTTGAAAAACATGTTTCAAAACAAATCCCTAATGTTTTAAATCTTGATGCTTTGTTTGAAGGGAAAACCAATAATTTAGTTTCTATAACTTATCTAAATTTTTAACCTAATACTTTATTTTTTGAAAAAATAATTAGTTTCTATACTTTACAAATATTTAAGCTTTGATCTTTAATTAATATTTAAGTTTGTGATGACAATAATACTATTTATTTAGAAGTCACCAAATTAAATTGACAAATGATGACATGATACATGAAGTAAAAATGTTAAATTTTTTGTATTTATTTTACTAGTATTGATATTAATACACGATGAATTAGTTTTATATATAATTTTTTTTCATGAGTGAAATAAATCTATTTATTACATACTTATTTAGTGTTAATGGCTAAAATTTAAATACCTACAAAATAAATAATTTCATTTTGGTATGTTGACTATAGACTAAAAAAAGACTAATTTTTCCTCATTGTAAAAGATATATTTATACTTAAATAGTTTGTTTTATAATGGGGGCCTTTGTATGACACTTAATTACAGGTTGCATTGCGGAATCTAGAGTACTTGAGCATTCCAGGAACCAGATTACCCAAATGGTTCTCAGGACAAACTGTGAGCTTTTCTAATAAGCCCAAGAATCGTGAAGTAAGAGGTGTAATTGTATGCATTGTTGTTTCTATCAACCATAATATACCTAATGAAATGCGACACCACCTTCCTGGAATTGTTGATATTCAAGCCAATGTCCTCAAAATGGGAAAATCCCTTTTCTCCTCAGTTCTTAACTTACATGGCTTGCCAACAACAAACGATCAACATATTCATTTGTGTAGATACCCATATTACCATCCATTGATCTCTTTCTTGCGAGATGGTGATACATTTTCGGTGACTAAGAGAAACCCACCTGTTGATGAGGGGTTAGAGCTCAGAAGTTGTGGAGTTCATTTTCTGTTTGAAGGGGATGATGACTATGGTGGAGATGAAGGATCTCTGGACACAAGCCTACAATCTGTGTCAGAAAAACTGGCTAAGTTTTTCAATACTTATGATCAAGAAGAAAGCCATATTGAGAGTGAAAAAGAAAAAGTTGAGCATGAAGCTGGCCAAGAGCAATTAGTGATATTGCAAGAGAGAGAATCATATGTTAATGTTGGCAGTAACACCATGATGATTTGTGTCGCTTTTGTTAGTATATTTGTTCTGTTGTTGAGTTGGCTGTTGTTATACTGTGTCTAAGACATTTATGTTGCTCAGAACTGATTGTTTGTATTGAGCTAGCTAGCATATGAGAAAACCACTCTCTGCATGTGTGGCCTAAAAAAAATAAAAATTAAGAGCAACTATATTATTGCTAACAAAGAGACTATATATATGTGTGTGAAAAAGGGGAGATATTAATGTTATACTTGAGAACTTATAAATCATTGCACTCAAAAGTTATCTTACAATTTGAGAATGCTTACCATCCATGCTCCATGCCCCTCAGTTTAAAGACATTTCAGTCCTTTTATAGGCTAATTTTTGACTCTAGCTATTTTAATTATAGTTACAATGTTACATTACTTAGGTTACACTCTAGCGTTATATTATTACAAATTTACAACTAGAGTTACATTGTTATATTATTTTTCTTCTTGTCCTCTTTTCTTTTCGTGTGCATCTTTGATTCCCTTATTTGCTCTTTCACTACTTGCATTATCTTTCTTTGGGCACATGAGTGCTATGCTAAGCTATTATTAGTATTTGGAATTTTTTAATCTTGTCCTTCTTCTCTGTTAATTAATGCATGTGTGTGTATATATATATATATATTTATAGCATCACAAGCGTTGACATTGATGTAGTTTTTTTTTTTTTTATTGTAACCCAAACTCGAGAGTTCCAATAATATTTTTTAAAGGTGCAAAAAAGTCTTAAATTATATAGTATATGCCTATTTGGCTATATGCATTAATAAATAGATAAAATCTTGTGACAGCTAAACATAAAGTATTTTTTATATATCCACGAGAGTGATATGAGTGATGAGTAATACTGTTGCACGATTCGCATTGCTTCTTTAATATGTGCAGAGAGTGATGAAGTAAACACGAAGACTCGTAGTGACATTGAAATGTCGCCGGAAGGTGACGTCATTTCATCTACTCCGGGAGCCTTCAGGCTCCGATGGGACGTGTTCTTGAGCTTCAGAGGTACGGACACTCGCCACGCGCTGACCGATCATCTCTACAACGCCCTCGAATCTAGCGGCGTTCGAGTTTTCCGCGACGATGATGGCTTGAATCGTGGCGATGAGATCGCGCCGAGTCTTCTCGAAGCCATCGATGACTCCGCCGCTTCCATTGTCGTCCTCTCGCCCAATTACGCCTCTTCCCGTTGGTGTCTCGAGGAGCTCGCCAAGATCTGCGACTGTCGGAGGCTGATTCTGCCAGTTTTCCACTGCGTCGACCCGTCGGACGTTCGGAAGCAGAAAGGTCCCTTCGAGGAATCTTTCAAGATCCACGAAAATAGGTTTCCGAAGGAAACGGTGATTAAATGGAGGGAAGCTATGGCGAAAGTGGGTGGAATTGCTGGTTGGGTTTTCCAGAACAAGAATAATTGGTGCCCTAGATCCGAAATTTGCTCTGTTTTCTTTTGTCGTTACTGTTTTTGCTTTGAGTGAGTGATTTACTGTTGTTCATGCTTTCTTTCTACAGTGAAGAAGATAAGCTAATTCGACACTTGGTGCAAAGGATTCTTAATGAACTAAGTAATACTCCAGTTGGTGTGGCTGAATTTACCGTCGGACTTGATGATCGTGTTGAAGATCTGATGAAATTGCTAGATGTGAAGTCCAATGGTGTGAGAGTTTTGGGATTGTTTGGAATGGGTGGAATCGGTAAGACAACCCTTTCCAAGGCTCTTTTCAACAAGCTCCTTGCTCATTTTGGACGCCGCAGCTTCATTTCAAATGTTAGGGAAGCTTCATCGACAATGGAAGGCTTGATCTCTCTTCAAAACAAGCTCACAAGTAATCTATCATCGGAAACAATGACTCCAGTGAATGATATCAATGATGGCATAGACAAAATCCGAAGGATAGTGAACCAAAACAGAGTTCTGGTTGTGTTAGATGATATTAGTGATGTAAGCCAGCTCGATTCTCTAATTGGCAAAAGGGAATTGCTCTATAATGGCAGCCGTATTATAATTACCACAAGGGATAAACAAGTTTTACCTGAGAGTTATGTTAAGAGTGGTGAGCTCTATGAGGTCAAGGAATTGAAATCCTCAGAAGCATTAGAGTTATTCAGCCATCATGCACTAAGAAGAAAGAAACCTTCAGAGAAATTTATGAATCTATCAAACCATATTGTGTCTTTGACTGGGGGATTACCTTTGGCTCTGGAAGTTTTTGGTTCTTTTTTGTTCGATAAAAGGAGGATAGAGGAATGGAACGATGCTCTGAAGAAACTGGAGCAGATTCGTCCTGGGAATCTTCATGATGTATTGAAGATCAGTTTTGATGCATTGGATGAACAGGAGAAGTGTATATTCCTTGACATGGCTTGTTTCTTCGTGGGAATGGAAATGAAGAGAGAGGGTACAATTGATATATTGAGGGGTTGTGGTTTTAAGGGAGTAGAAGTAGCAATCACAGTGCTCACAAATAAATGTCTGATCAAAATCACAGAGGACAATAATGCCCTGTGGATGCATGATCAGATTAGAGACATGGGAAGGCAAATTGTTATTGACGAAAACGTTGTTGATCCCGGAAAGCGTAGTAGATTGTGGGATCGTGCTGAAATCATGGCTGTTTTGAATGGCAAAAAGGTACTTCATTCTGATATATTTTCATTGTCTTGCGACCTGTAGAAATTGAGAATCAGATTAACTTATAATGGGCTTGCATGAACACCTAATCCTCTTATAAAGTATTAAAATACAGTTTCTGGTTTTTGCTTTCGTCTTTTCCTTATATAATTTCGGCTAAATTGCAACTTTAGTCCCATATCTTTTACTCAATTCTCAATTTGGTCTTATATCCTTTTTTGTTGCACTTTTGATTCCATATAGGTCCCAATTTGGTCCCATATCTTTTTTTGTTGTAGATTTGATCCTATATTTTGGGTTGATTACATAATTAGTCTTATATCTTTGGGTCAAGTTTAGAAGTGATCCTATATTTTTACAAAATGACCAACCAATGGTTGATCATTTTGCAAAGATACGAGACTACTTCTGC
Organism: Chamaecrista fasciculata; assembly: GCA_003254925.1. Lineage (NCBI taxonomy): Eukaryota > Viridiplantae > Streptophyta > Magnoliopsida > Fabales > Fabaceae > Chamaecrista > Chamaecrista fasciculata. Next base: position 29,976 of record QANZ01000774.1, on the reverse strand, counting down.
AACTTGACTAAAAGATATGGGCCCAAAAATGATATGGGACCAAAATCGGGACCTTTTGCAAAGATATAGGACTAAAATTGTAACGAAAAAATATATAGGACCAAATTGAGAATTGAGCAAAAGATATGAGACCAAATTTACACTTTAGCCTGTAATTTCGCTGGCGCCTACAAATAGCATATATTTAATCCTTCTCAAACGACATGCACCACTAGTAGTAGCCTATTAGGTACACGAGCATCAAGGTAGTATTTTGTAGTTGCATTGTGAGTCAAATGCCCAAGTGTTATTTAAAATTGGATTTAAATTATCTTTTAATTCTAGCTTCCAACTGATCGAGCTTGAACATCGAATAAAGAAAATGATTATATATATGTATCTATATATAATTTCACGATTTCGATAATGCTTTAGCGCTTAAAAAGTGTATGTTATTTATAATTTTGTTAAGAAAAAAGTTTCAAATACATTATATTTTATTAAGTTTCTAATGTAATTCTAATTTGAATTGCTTAAAATAAAGAAAAATATTTTACTTATATTGTCAAGTAATTTGGCTCGATTTTAGCACTACTCAGTCTAATTAAGTATTATGATTAGTAACTTTCTTTTGAAAAAAATTATATATAGTGAAGGTTATTGTTTTATAGTAATTTGATCGCTGTAGATTTTCAATGTCTCTGTTCTGGAGAAGAAATTTCCTTGCATGGATACTATTTTGATTATTATCGGGGAAGAGGCTTGAAGTAATTTTTTTATTGCTTGAGGTGGTCAGACATGCGTGCATGCACAGGATAGTGTTAGAATGAATAATAAAAACTATTTATGAAAACTTTAAATTTAAAGTTAAATAGATTTTTAATGTGGTACTTTTTGTGGGAGAAAAACTCTGATTATATATGCTCGAGAATTAAATATTTAATTGCCTTCCATTTCTTTTAATTAAATAAGTCTCAACAAATGATATAGTGCGGCTAGCGCTTTGCACTTGAACATTAATATATCCATACAAAAACATTGGATTGCAGTCAATTGTTACCAAAAAAATAATACATTGAATTGCAGACACCTTGAAAATATGACTAATTCCAACAACTTGCTATGAAAATTCTCCTTTTTGCTCCATTTATATTGCAGGGAACAAGATATATTGAAGGGATTATTCTAGGTTTCATAAAGAAAAGCAAGTTTCAGGAATTAAGAGATCGCCGTGCTGATGAAATCACCTGGGATAACTTTCGAAAGAAGCCCAGTTGTAAGTCTGCATCAGCATACATGAAAGAAAGGTACAATAAGTATGTCCATGATCGATCACAGAAAGCAAGAATGCTCACGCTTCACACTAAGCAATTCCAACCAATGGTTGGCTTGAGACTTCTTCAAATCAATTATTCGGGAATGGTAGGAAAATTTAGATATCTTCCTCCTGGATTGAAGTGGTTACAATGGAAAAGATGTCCATTGAGAAATATTCCTTCTGACTATGTTCCTTCAGAACTTGCTGTGCTTGACCTGTCAGAAAGTCAGATTGAAACAGTATGGGGCAGGCATAGTAACAAGGTTTGCTCTCTACTTTCATAATGAAGAATTCAAGTCTTGTGGATGCTTTGTTTCTTTCTTAAAGTGAAGTGGGTATGTAGGCTGACATTCTTAGTTTCTTAATTCTATATATAAAATAATCGAGTATATATGAGATACGTGTAAAAAATAACTAATGAAATATGGACACACTTATTTTCAGACTTATCACTAGGTCGGAAAGTGTTAAATGCCCAAATAACCATCACCGTAGCATATCGTTGATACTTGATACTTTATCTTACGTTATAAATGTATAAATTAAAATCTGACATTATTATTATGAAACCACTAGTAACAAAAGAAGAGAAATCTGAGTAATATTTTTTTTAAGTTTTTGTCTAGTATAAATAATTAAATAATATAATAAAACTTTTATTAAATAGTATAAAGTATTTAAAACATGAGATCATGCTGATTATTACTCTTTTTAAGTTATTATTATATGGTGTGCTGTGTTATATTTATATATCTTGCTTGAGGAGTTGAGCTGTTACTAATTTTAATTTTTAAATGACATATAAACAAATATCTACTATTTCATAAATTATTTTAATCACGTATTAACAAGTCAAGAGTTTTCCAGTTTTGGTATCTGAATATAGTTGGGGTTATTCTAAAATGCTCTCCTTACAACAGATTTCCATTCTTTAACAGGTGTGTGCAAATTTAATGGTTTTTACTCTCTCCGATTGCTGCAGTTTGATGGCAATTCCTGATTTAACTGGGTATTCATCTCTAGAAAAAATTGATCTGGAGAATTGCTGTAAATTAATTAAGATTCATGAATCTATTGGGACTTTGAGTTCATTAGTCCACTTAAACATGCATCGATGTATAAGCCTTCTTGAATTACCCAGTGACGTCTCTGGTCTGAAACGTCTAGAGAGCCTTATTCTTTCTGATTGCATAAAATTGAAAGCTTTACCAAAGGACATAAGCTCCATGATCTCATTGAGACAACTTATTGTTGATGGCACTGCCTTAAGTGAGCTACCTGAGTCCATTTTCCACCTCACAAAGCTTGAGAAGTTGAGTGCTTGTGGATGCCATTTACTGAGGAGGCTTCCTGCATGCACTGGGAAACTTGTCTCTTTGTTAGAACTGTCTCTTAACCATACTGCACTGGAGGCATTGCCTGATTCTATTGGGTCTTTGAAAAACCTCGTGAGGCTTAGCCTGATGGGGTGCACATCCCTCACTGTGATTCCTGATTCAGTTGGAAATCTAGAATCATTGTCGCAACTGTTTTTGGATAGAAGTGGAATTAAGGAGTTGCCAGCTTCCATTGGTTCCTTATCATATTTAAGGGACCTGACTTTTGGTTACTGCAAGATGCTTGTCGAATTGCCTGAATCAATAGAAGCATTAGCTTCTATGACTAGCCTTCAGATAGATGGGACATCAATCACCAATCTGCCAGACACTATTGGGGGCTTGAAAATGCTAAGAAAGTTTGAGATGAGAAATTGTCAGAATCTCAGATTTCTACCAGCAACAATTGGAAGCTGCTCAGCTCTTACCACGTTGGACATGTATAATTCTAAGATTACTGAATTGCCAGAATCAATAGGGATGTTGGAAAATCTCGTCCTCCTTAGATTAGACATGTGCAAACAGCTCCAATGGCTACCAGATTCCCTGGGAAATTTGAAATCTCTGCGTCAGTTGCTGATGAAGGAAACAGCTATTTCACTACTACCTGATAGCTTTGCGATGCTTTCAAGCTTGGTAGTTCTGGACATGGAAAAAAGGCCTTATCTCAACCTAACTGAAAACAACATGCCTATTGAAGGGGATAATGCCATAGTTCCTAGTGGACAAGAAGAACCTAATTCAACTGCAATTCTAGATTCTCTCAGTAGTCTAACCTTGCTAGAAGAGCTGAATGCTCATGGATGGAGAATATCTAGCAAAGTTCCTGATGATTTTGACAAATTTTCATCACTCGAGATTATGAATCTTGGCCATAATAATATTTGCAGTCTTCCAGCTAGTATGAAAGGCCTCTCCTGTTTGAAAAAGCTTTTGTTGCCAGAATGTAGGGAGCTCAGGCTTCTCCCTCCTCTTCCTTCTAGCTTAACAGAAGTGAACGTTGCAAACTGTACAGCGTTACACTCTATATCTGACATTTCAAATTTGGAGAACTTGGAGGAACTGAATCTCATGAACTGCGAAAAAGTGGTTGATATTCCAGGTCTGGAAAACTTGAAGTCCTTGAGAAGGTTGTACCTGAATGGTTGCAGTGGATGTCCCTCCGCTGTAAAGAAAAGGTTTTCAAAGGTTTGTCATCTCTCTCTCTCTACTAAAAATAATATCTTTGCTTCCTGACTCATAAACTCACATTTCAAGCGTATCTTTGAATACATTCTATGATTGGTAGCTTCCTTCTGTACCTCATGAAGCACAGATATAATAAAAGAACAAAAGTGTGGGGGTTAACACGTGTCAAATGTTCATATTCATGCTTTATTAATCTGTTGCAAACTCTCAAGTTTTCCATCTTCAGTGTTTTGTGACTTACTGAAGATTTCATCATAGGTTCTAATGAAAAGATTAGAGATTTTGATCATGCCCGGAAGCGAAATCCCAGATTGGTTTTCAGGAGAAGTACGGTTTTCAAAACAGAGAAACCGTAAGCTAGCTGAGCTAAGAGGGATCATTTGTTGTGGTGTGCTTTCTTTCAGCCACATACCCCAAAACCAACGAGATGGCCTGCAAATGCAATTGTTAGATATTCAAGCAAAAATCCTTAACCTGACAGATGTAGTATATCAAACAACGTTTCGCCTGCTTGGTATACCCAGAACAAACCAAGACCACATATTTTTGCGCAGGTTTGGATATGATCGTCCCTTAGTTTCACAGGTAAAAGATGGATATACATTACAAGTGACAAAGCGAAACCCAGCCTACGTTGAGGGGCTTGAGCTGAAAAAATCTGGGATTTGTTTAGTCTTTGAAAGGGATGATGATTTTGATGGAGATGAAGAATCCTTGGAAGCTAGCCAACACTCCGTTTCACATAGATTAGCCAAGTTCTGGAATGATATGTAATACTAGTTTTGGGCTGATTAAGGTTTTTATATTATTTTATTTTGAATTTTTCAAAAGTTTTAAATATTATGTTAAATAGTAACAGCATTTTCCACCAAAAAAAAGATAGTAACAGCATACCAGATAATAATGAAAAACTAATATAATTCATCAATCACGTTATGTAGTTTGATTTTGAAAGTTACATCTGATACGTCTATAAGTTATTTGATAAAAACCTATATCTAAAATAACATAGTATTACATGTTTAAATAACTTGGAAGTTGGAAAGTAAATATCAATGTATGAAATACAGGAGAAATTGACAAGAGATTTCTTTAAAAATATATAAAATACAATCAATATTTGATATAAACAAAGTACAGAGATAGAAGATATCAACAATAAAGACATTGCAATGGAGATCAAATATCTACATTTTTTCAAGGGTAAAATTTCGAGATTTCTACAAATGGTAATCTGAGATTTGAATTTCTACAGATGGAGTAATGTACATCTATTATGACAATCCTGACAACCTGCTATGTGCTTCACTTCTCCAAAAGAAACAACTTCGTGTGGGAAAGTCAAACTCAAAGTAAGATTATCTCCTAACTGAAATTCACCAATAATACTGAGTATCGCGCATTCTACTAGACACTCCTAACCCTGCAAAACCATAACTAACGAAAACTTTCAAGTAATTTTACAAATCATTCATTCATTCTACTCCCTTCATTATTTTTTATTGCCTTTTGGCTTTACTTTCGCGCTAGCTCGTCTTGCAACATCCCATGCCTTTTGTGGAGCATATACACCAAGCTGTGACGCAAAAAAGGACTCATAACCAGGTGAGTCAAAAGCAAAGCCAGTGTGCTTTGAAATCTCGCGAGGAAGTTGAGATATGGCATAGCTCCTTGCCTCCGCAGGTGTGAGCTGGTTTCCTACTTCCAGCAACTGTACCCTGCTCGCGTGATCGCCATCATGTCTGTGCATTTCTTGAACAATTTGATAATCGTAGGGGAAGAACCATCTTTGAAGCCTGTGACAATATAAACTAAAATAAGAAAATGGCAACATCATCCCCAATAACATATGATGGTTATTGAAACCTGAATCTTACCCTTGGAAAACGAAGTCACCAAAAAGTGCAACTACGGGGACTACAAGAATTGTGAGGTAGAAATAGACTGTACTCATCAAGATATATATGACAAAATAAGTATTCGCCTGCAAGTCAAACAACCTAAATTAAGAGCGATTTGGACAGTCAAAAGTTAAGTTTCATAGTATAATTTTCATACACAGCAAAATAGGATTTGGTAAACAAAGGGAGAGAGAATTCACCTGTCTAATTATAGCTGAATATATGAAAGCAAAAATAAACCATGCTAATATACTTCCACCAACACTAATAGAGTGCCATTTTGTAACCGAATTGCAAATCATAAGAAGTCGCAAGTTCACTGTTACTACTACACATGTGAAGGCCATTGTACTGACATCCCAAACTCCAAATGTTAGGCCAGCTGAGTTTTTAGCACTTATACTTGCTGTAGACACGAAATAGTAGAATATTAGAGACTGGTAGACAGAAAAAAAGGCCCATACTGCCACAACTTTCCATTTGAAGAAGACATTTTTAATCCCCTCCATGTATAGTTCAGGGTACTTCAAGGAAAGAGATGCACTGACATCCTGGAAAAGGGAAAAGTAAATAATCAAAACATATCATCTGTGAATATTTGTATCGTAGCTACAGGAGAACAAGGACTGACATATGATCTTCAACTAAACCCGATAGAAGGCAAATGATACAAGAAAATAGTACTATATACAAGTCAGTTCCCTCCCCTCTCTCTCAAAAACCAAAACCTCAGTCCTAAATAAAGATAATGCGGTACCTTGTCAAATAGTCCAACAATGATCACAGGCAGTGCTGTGAAGATAACATTATACAATGACTGAAACCAATCATCATAGAACCTCTGACCAGAAAACCCAGTTTGAAAGGTAAACCAAAACTGGGTAAGAGTGAACGTGAGATTCTTGTAAAAGAAGTATGTCACCACCTGCAATTACAATTCCAGGAATGTCAGAAGTTGTAACAAATAACACTTGTCAAATTGTACTGTCTAAAAAAATATTACACCTTGCATATTCGAAGATATGACCACCGGCCATGAACAAGCAATAAATCTGCAAGGTAACGAAACTGTGCAATGGCAAAATCACTAGCCATTACTGCTTGCATCCCTTCCAGCCCACTTATGCCAACACCAACATGAGCAGCCTGAATCATGCTGACATCATTGGCTCCATCACCAATACTAAGTGTTATTTTCCGTGCACCTTTTTTTACCAAACTTGTTACCTGAAACCAGAAAGTGTGGAAGAATTTTGAAAAAAATAAAAACAAAAGGCCAAGCTTTAATGATGTCAGGGACAGGCATGTCATTCCACGCCCAACTAACAGGGCAAACACTGAAATGAACTAGCTTTCTCCCTCAACACTCCAGATATCAGTGCATGAATTTTACCTGTGCTTTCTGTAAAGGAGAAACTCGGCAGCAAACAACTGCATGACAATTCAAACTCAAATTCAGCAGCATCACTCTTAAACTAGGATCCAATGCATACATTAGGCACTTTCCATCAATCACAAGTGCTAGTTTAGGCCCAGATAAAGATGCTAGATAGCTCTGTGCTTCATCAAGGCACCTTCTTAGCTCTGTTTTCACTTCTTCTTTAATAACCCGTGCAATTTCCACTTGATCACCCTAAAAAGATATTTAGAAAATCATTTTACCAAAAAGATCAATAACACCCTGCAAAACATGGGGGCTAAGTGATCCAACTTACCCGTTCTTCAGCTTCTCTAATTACATCAGTTTCAGAACTGATAACAAATTGCTTCATTTCATTGTTTATCAGATTGCATGCTGAAACCAAAGGAGGGAAACACAATGATAAATTAGTTATAACTTATAACTACAAATGTGGAACACGGATAAAAAAATAAGAAGACCAGCTCTTATTTAAAACAAACTCACCATAGGCAATATTTATTGCAGTTTCTATCTTATCCCCTGTAAGCACCCAAATTTTAATTCCAGCTCTTTTAAGAGTCTCTATAGCAGAGGGTACTCCCTCTTGAAGCTTGTCTTCTATGGCAGTGCTACCAATTAGAGTGAGACCATTTTCTATAAGTTCCGCCACCTGTATTACTTCCAAAATTAATATAATAAATATCATTGCACAAGAAAATAAAACAAAAAACAGAACAAATTTTCTAATCAGAAATTTCAAGCTCATTATCAATACATTTTTTTTTAAAAGAAATTGAACATAAGACCCCTATAAAATATCCAAAGCCCTCACCACAAGCTCATTCAGTGTAGATATAAACGGGGAAAAAAGGTAAAAGAAATGTACCTCATCTAACTTCTTTTCACGATCCCGTAAAGAAGATTTGGCTTGGATGAACTTCTCATTCCAGCTTTCATACACATCAGGAGGTAGTTCCTTGTAGGCTAGGCATAATGTACGCAATCCAGCAGATCCAAAATGTTCCAAATGCTCCCTAGTGATTTTCTTTATATCATTATTACCATCAGCCAATCTCTCATAGATTACAGTGTCAGCACCCTGCAAAAAGAAAGTTCCTGAGAAGGTGTTATCGTCTTAGCCAGCGACCTTGAAATTTCAATCTCGGACAGAAGCCTTAAGAAACTATTACCTTACAGTACAAGATAAGTCTCCCGTCTGGATAACGACATACAACAGATTGACGCTTCCTTGTACTATAAAACGAAACAAGGATTAAAAATAATGTCACAAGCAAATGTTGAGACCTTGATACTATGTACCAGTGAGAGGGATGGATGACTACCTGTTGAACTCAAGCACATTCAAAATCTCGTAACACACATCCTGAATCTTACCCATTTTCTCAACATGAGATTCCCGAACATATATCGTAGTAGGTGTGCGTCTACAATCAATAATATTAATTAGAATCAGATCAAGCTACAATAAACTCCAAAGCTAGTAGCTCTGTAAATGAACTCGTACAAGAACTAGGCATAAAAGCCATATTTAGCAGTGTAAGATATCTTGCTGTCACTGAGCTTCTCTAATGAGGGCTCAGTGCAAACTTGGCTTTTAGGGGATAAGAAACCCCATCCTTTTTCAGATAAAAGATGAAAGTTTGTCGAAGAAATATATATATATATATATAATGTGTTGGATAATATATCCTGAACAATAGTTGACTAGTCCAAATAGTAAGTCGGACAATAAAAATCTTATTTGAAAGCTAGCAAGCTTCCGTAACAGATATCAATTATCAAGTAGGCATACACTGTTCTCTTATAAACACATAGTTCAACTACACTGTTTTCCCTTTGAAACTACCCAGTACCCACCAGTTAACAATCTCAGGCTTATGACTTTTGAGATGTTAATAGAAAAAGGATAATTAAGATGTTAAGAAAGAGAAACACAGCAAAGAAAATTAATGAATGCCACCAACTAGTTCCTGTCATGTTTTTGGAGTTATTTCTCCCAAAAAACTTGCAAATAGCAAAATGAAAATCTTTTAAGTAGAACATTAACAGTACGAAGAGCTCATCTAAGTCTGACATGATTTGTGTGAAACTTACACAGGAAGCCAATATGATACAATAATAATGCAGAAAAGAACATAGTGAAATCATTTGAACCTGTAAAAGAAGAAACCAAAGTTCTTTGCAGCAATGACCAAAGCAGCCTCATCAGGTGATGCAGCTTGATATCTGATCTTTTCAGGGGACTCATCACCCTCGGGAAGTACAGTATGACATATAGCAAGGCATCTGAAGAATTCCTAAAGAGCGCACAAAGAATATTACTTTGTCATTTAACAAACTAAATCATATTATACCATAGCACAAACTGAACTAACAGCACAAGCATATTTTAAACAGGCAATGGAGATTATTTCAGCAGCTTACGATCTTAACATTGCCATTGGATTCAATATGATTTACCGAATATGTTCTTACTAAAAGAACACTAAACCATCGGATCAGCAAATTTGTATCAATCAAATTCTCCAGAATATTTTGATAGGGAACTAACAGAATTCTGAATGACAACCAAACCCATTAATTTTAACTCCTCCAAAGTGTTCCAGAAAAAATCCAGGGAAGATATCCATGTTGAGTAGTCAGAGAGGAAATAGATAATTTTTAAAGAAAACATTTACGTTAAATATTGCACAACATCAAGAAAGAAAACCACACGAAGTTGAGCATACCTAATCTTGCATAGATTTCATGATATGTTAACCGCATAAAAAAAAACTTGAATACTAAATGAACAAGCCAGGATTGAAAGCACAAAAAGACATCTGCAACTAATAAGAATTTAGCCAAATCATTTACCATGCAAATATCAGGATTAGGCTCGTTCCTCCAGGCACCTCGCATAAGTCTACTATCATCAAAATTAAAGCCCCTCTCTTGCACTGCACTGGCAGATCTATTTTCCTGTAGGAAAAAGTTTACATTTTATGATCAGTCTCCTTAACTAGCTGTTCAATCATTCAAAGAATAATTTGTACAACCTCAATTTTCATCCCTTCACGCTCAGCTATTCCCCTTTCAATTTCAGTGATGCCATTTCCATAGACCTCTCCTCCAATGGAACATTTGAAGAACTCCATTAAGTTTCTAGTTAGAGTCCCAGTTTTGTCAGAGAAGATGTATTCAACCTAATCAAATCAGCAGTAAGACCATTAAGTATAACTCAACTCAAAACTGTGACAAGAAACTGAATACACAAGCACCTGGTAAATTAACAGAGGTTTCACTAATGCTCTCCTCTTAGTAACATTGATAAACACACCTAAGACATAATTTAATATCTATAAGACTATAATTTAAAACGACAAACAAATTGGTCTTATGAAGGTTTCAGGTGGGTTACAGGGTTTTATTCCATTCTTCGTAGAAGGCAAATATGTAAATATGTAAGGTAGGCTAGTTATGGTTATTAATGGAATTGTGTTTGGCTAACCAGAGATGTGGCTATTCAATGCTCACAATACAAAATATTTTCCTTGGTTTCTTTGGATATCTTTTGATTTTAGAGACTTTTGATACATTGATTTTGGGTTTTTCTTTCTATTCTTTATCAGGTTTTCTTTTTTTTATATATATATCATGTCCTCTCTCTAGTACTCCAATTCTAATCATCAATAATATTTCTTTCATTGCCAAGGTAGGAACTTACCTGCCCAAGTTCTTCATTCAAATTGGAAGTTCTGGCCAGCGCTGGAGTATTGGTTTCACTATGGTACATGCGCAAGTCCTTGTTGATAAATTGAGTGCACTGAATAAATTTGATCATCTGGTACAAATTACCAAAATAAATAACATTTTCTCTTTATAATGACAAACAACATTGTCACGGCAAATAATTAGCTAAAATACAAACCTCTATTGACACATAAAGTGAAATTGGGATGATTGTTGAGTACAAAGTGATGAGGGTAAACATAGTAAGAGTCATAACCTGAAAACGTGAGAAGCAGAATTAACAGACAAAAGTGAAAAACAAAGTAAGGATAAGGTGTTCAACTATATGGATCAAGTGTATGGTACCAAAATTCTATTTTTTGGGTTGAACTGCCCTGACCCCTCATCACCTGCATCAAGACGCAAGTAGAAATACTTGTTGTTTACGAAGATACCACTGCAATATACATTATTCAAGAACACCATTTAGAAATAATTAACAATAACATTAATATTAATAATAGCAATAAGGAAAACAATATCTACGGCGATGTGAAAATAAAACCAGCCCAGTCCCCTCAACAATGTGCACACATCCTATATAAAATCCAATTAAGCTATTGTCATAGAAATAACTAAATGAAATCCAGTAAAGCTATCAGTTCAGTCTGCACACCTGCCAATAGCTCCAATCAAACACATCATAAAGAGAGTTGCAAATAGAGTAAGTATGAGCTTGTCAAGCTTTCTCTCCAATGTACTTCTTTTGGAAGGAACATTCATAGTATTCATCATCACCTACAATGTATTCAAGAAGTCAGTTAAACAGTATATGAATCATAGAAAAAGAAAGGAACAGCAACAAGAGGCCAAATAACCACAAAGTATCATATTGTGATGCATAATCTCATAATAACAAACCTTCGTTTCATGTCCAGTAAAAATAACAACCCCAACAATATACTCAGTATTCCTGAGACTACATCCCTGAAAATGAAGTAAAAAAAAATCAATAAGGCGACGCCAGTTTAGGAATAGGTCAAGCTTACAAAAAGTGGACAAAACATCAGCATTTACCAGTGATAAAAGGAAATCATACAATATGCTTAAAAGAAAGCCAACAAAGGCAGCGGAATTCACTCTCCCCTTACAACTACAACAGTTCTTCCAAATTTTTGAACAAGTAGAGCTTACAAAAAAAACAAAAGACTAACAGAGTGAGGAAAACCATCAGAACTTACTCGCAATAAAAGTTGGTTTGGACTCAGGGGAAGTGTTTGCTTCTGAATTATAAGATTTCCAGTGAAAGTATACAATGAATTATTTGGTTGTTCACACTGAATTTCACCTGCATATGATCAGAAAACTACTTATTAGATATCAGAATTTAGAAATATCCACGAAATAATCTACTTTGCATACTATTTGCCAAAAAAGAAGAAATTTTATTAGAGATATAAGAATTTACACCCAACAGGAGGATAAGAAATCCTCAGATGAGAAGTACAGAAAAAGCTCAAAATGGAATACAGTAACAAAATCCTGTATAGTATAGCAGTTTATACCAGAAAACAACAACTAGAAAGCTTAAGCTATTAAGTGAAGGACCATAAATAATTTTATTATAGTTCTCTAATACAACCCCCCAAATGAAGCATAGCTCACCCCTATCATAGGCTGAATTTTGTTTATTTATGAAGAATGGGATGGGAGGATTGAAGTTTACACAACTTGGTCATAAAGTATACAATTCCATATCAAGGATCGCTTCACAATGAACAACCATATTAATTTCATTACAAATGCTAACATCATATATAATAAGAACTGACACTAATCTGACACTGAGAAATATTGAGTGTACAGATGGATTTCGTATACTCACATTAGAAAAACAATATCAGAAATTTGTGATTATTTCAGGGGTGGAAGAGAAACACAATACTCACATTAGAAAAATAATATTAGAAATTTTGAATACTCACATGAGAAGAAAATTATTAATCAAAGTAAACATTAAGTATGACATCTAAAACATACCATTACTCAATTTCACCAACTAGACTCCATCCACAAAGAAAAGATGATTCAAATAGATATTATGAATGAGTACAGGAAAAAATATGTAGTACATTTTTTAATACATACACATCAGATTGGAAGTCAATTATGAAAATTACATATTTTAACAGATCATAACTGTAATTCATACATAATTAGAAAATTTACAGGAATTGGTTGAAGTCACACTAGTTAAAAAGGCAAATATTCTTTTTACTGCTACCATTTAGAGGGAGAAATTAGATGAAAAAACTATCTGAAAGTTTGTCATAAACAACTTAGAATCTATACCTTTAAATTCAGATGCCTTCTCTGGAGTCTGGTAATCCCAAGTCTTTTCCAATGCTTTCCTAATCTTCAAATTGGTTTCCCCATCCAAATTAGCAGTCTGTCATGCAAACTTAATCAATGAAATTCCCTTAAATGCTAAAGAACATTAAAGAAACTCCCAATTCTAGATTCCAAAAAAAACCTCAATGTAGCAGACACCATCTGGATTTGTGCTAGCCAGGAAAAGCAGATCTGCAGGAAAGAATCCATCCTGCTTAACCTGAAACAAAGGAAAAATCCAACTTAAGTACCTATCCTAACTGTAAGCAGCAAAACCAACAATGACACAATCACAAACAGCTTCGAAATACAAATGCCAGCAATCACCTAAAAAAAAAAAGATGATCCACATACCTTGCTGACAATACAAATAAAAGATCTTAGGTTGTTGAACTACCTCAATTATTTTAGACATGAACTTGAACAGGCATAACAAATAAATGCAAAATTAACTTTTTAATTGGGAAGAACAGAAGAATGTATTGATGAGATGAGACAAGAATACATAAAGCTACAATATCCAAGGACAATACATCCTTCCCAGACAAGGGAAAACAAAAGAAATCAATCCATGCTTCATTCCAAAAGCAACTTCCAGTCCTTTTGAAGATCTAAGAAGGGAAACCCCTAAACAAACCATTTGAAGAAACCCACAGAAGACATAAAACTAATCCTTCCCCAACAAAAATCTGGAAATGTAAAATGAGCCTTACAATGTATCACAATTCATCTAACTCAGTGATGCAAAGAAAAACTCACCCGGACAATATCTCCAACCTGCAACTTTTTCCAGGGTATGGGCTCCCACTTTTGATCTTGCAAAACATCTATCATATTATTGTTTATGGCCAAATCATTTTGAAAACGCTTCTGTTGAACACAATTTAGGAAAAAAAATTAATCAAAAAATAAATAAACTTAGACCACTACTGCCATATCCATATAAAACAAAATAAAATATTTATTTAAGAAAAAAAACAAAGAACAATTCATATATGATGCCAAAAAATAAACAACTAAGAGTTCATGATCGAATTTTGGAACAAAATAAACATACCTTCTACAATGTTGCAAGTACAATATGTGATGAAATATTGAAAACCTAACCTACAAACCTATTCATACACCATTTTTCTAGGACATAAATAGCTGGAATATCCAATAAAAACACTACCAAAGAGATAAACCTGAATCCCTTTCTTAGTACCCTAAAAAATATATTCCATCTCTTCTTTTATGGAAGAGGTCACTCCAAAGACTAGGAAAACAGCAAAAAGAAAACAATGAGAAAGGAGAGAAAATAGCAGTCTCACCCAGTCCTCAAAAGCTTCCTTAATAAGAGAGATAAGAAGCACCAGTGACAGAGGAGCCACATTAGTTATTGGGGACACAGGACTACATCAGAAAAAAAGGGAATTAGACTTGTTCAGACATCTAATAAAATGACAAAGTACCCAAGACAAATGATATAACAAGAACCAGCAATCATATCAATCACTGCATCACAGTCACAGATTGGCAGGAGAAGACAAAGCAAGACCCAAGAAAAACACAATAAGGTAACAATAATATATAGAACACATAGTAATGACAAACAGAGTACTATATTCAGAGTACTATATTTTCAATGTTTGAAGTACCATCCATGAAAGATTAATAAAATTTTAAATTATGTAGTTGTACTTATATATCATAACAACATGGCACCAAACACAGCTTCATATATAGCAAAACTACTAAAACCCAAAATACTCAAGTAGAGAATCAATAATAGAAACTGAAACAGAAACTTCAAAAAAATAAAAAACAAAAAACCAAATAAAACAAAAATGAATAAAACCATTGATGCAGAATACACTAGAATCCAGAAAGCTTTAGTAAAAAAAGACCAAACTGTCTCAATACTCTGGTTCAATTCTAATTACAGAACTGCTAGTAGAAGTATTCCACAGATCTTACTAGATAATAATTACTTAGGGTTTGGGGTATTAGGATTTAAAAAGTTGTTTATTTAGACAATTTTAGTTTAATTCTTAAGGGGTATTTTACTCACTTTTTCTGTTTTAAGACATGTAATTAGTTAGGGGTACTAGAGTTAAAATGTTGTTTATTTAGGCAATTTTGGTTTAATTCTTAAGGGGTATTTTAGTCACTCTCTGTTTTAAGACTTGTAATTACTTAGGGGGTACTAGGACTGAAAAAGTTAGTTATTTAGGCAATTTCAGTTTAACTCTTAAGGGGTATTTTAGTCATTTTTTTTGTTTTAAGACATGTAGTTGGGTTTCAGCTAATGATATTCTTGGATCTAAAGTCCAAATTTTGCTAATGGTTTTAGTAGTGTTAGGAATCTAAATTTCTAAAAGGTTAGGCCCAGTTTTGTCTACGATGTCTTTTTACAATACATTATTTTAGCGGAAATATCATCTTTATGAAATCTTAAAACTAATTGCACTCTTCTAGGTTGTGTGATGCTTAGTTTAATTTTCTTCTTCTCATCTTCTATCCTCTTGAATCTTATAAATGTCCCAGAAATGCCTTCTTTGGAGACATTATAAAAAAATAAATCCAATAAAAACCTAGTCCTCTTGAATTAATCCTCCCTAATTTACTCACCTGATTGGTGTGGTTGACAAAATTGAGATTGTAAGAAAGTATAGATTAGCCACCCGTCTGAACTGCAACATAAATAGAAAATTCTCACTTCCCAGCAATATAAAAGTAAAGATAAGATGGAAGATATTTACATTAAACCATTGATAAATTAATTTGTTGCACTACTATTATTTAGTATCAATACTGAAGGACAGAATTCTAAATAAGACACAAAACAATATTAAAAAGATAGTAAGATGTACAAAGTAACCAAAAATAGTTGCTACTTCTTGAGGAAGTGTCAGTACACTCAAAAGACAGATCTACTATGAACTAACTGAACACATTTAATGTTTTGAGAAATTCAAAATACTTGTTGATTGAAAATGTCAAAATGCCCAAAATAATGAACAATAATACAGACATGCAAGGCCTCATGTAATGCTACGCGAAGCTCATATGTTTAGAAATGTGGAAATCAAATGCATTTTGTACTGCTACACATTTTTAAAATCAGAAGTCTTCAAGTAACTTACCTGTTCAAACAATCCTTTTGGCAAGAAAGTGAAAAAGTTGTATTTTGTGGTTGATATAGAATTCCCCTGACAAAGTGGATAGTAACTAATCAAAACTAATGATTGTCATCAAATCCAGGTATGTAAAACTAACAACACAGTAACATACATGAAAAGGAATACCACACATATTGAAACTTGAGAAAAGAAATCAATGAATACATTTCAAGGCGTGAGCATTTATGCATGTTCTGGATCATAGAAACTCCATATTTCCAAACAACTACAAGAATTAATCCTTTGTTTTTAAAATCATATCACTCACCAATAACCAGTATATTTTAAGCTTTGCAAGATTTGAACACATTTCTTATAATTTACCATTTCATTAAGCTTTGTTTTGACTTTTCATACTCCATATCGAAATTTTGAAACTTTGTAGATGGCTTTCATGAATCATGTCCCTTATCCAAATTCATATCTCTATACGAATACAGTAACACTTGCCCTAAGCACTTTTCCATTGAATCTGTTCACTTCCTCACTAATTTTATTTCAGCAAAAACAATAAAGGAAAGAAATATAAGATGACTTCCAAGATCCAGCTATGGTTATCCTATTGGCCCACAGTAATCGTGTAGCCCCCATTATCAAAATTTCCTACATCACTCTTGAAGTGATGTCAAAATCATGCAACCCTAATTAATGGTTTCTCACATTGGCTTATCCTATTTAGTTGCAATTGCTACATTGCAATGCTTCATCAAAAATGCCCCACTCCCCCAGTGCATGCATCCCTGGAGCGATCCTAATATGCTTTGTTAGACTATCTTCTTTTAGGAGATTAATCCAGTCACAACAACATTGAAGTTCAATGAGATCAAGAGATTTACTCATAGAATTAGAGACCATTACGTAGTTTCTTAGTTTTTAGTGATCTACTTAGGAAAGGTGAATGGCCCTTGGGTCTCTCCATGTAATTATACACTAAAAATAATCAACTACTTCATAATAGCATAGTTCCGTTGATAAAATCCTCACTGCAACAAGGCCTCGATCTCCACTTAATGCAACTACCAATATAAGTAAGCAAAGGAGTCTTCACACAAATATCATCACAACATACGTGAATAATAAGAAATCTCAAACAAACAGTGAAATTTCCAGGACCTATGCCTGCACTTGTTCAAAAGTAAGAGTGAATAAGCTGCTATTGTACTTCTTAGTTACTAACGCCAAGAAACCCCAACGGAAGTTGCGATTTCCTTCTTGCTGTCTATTGAAAATGCAAATGAACTAACAATCGAAGGTATTCCCAGCTCCGATCCCGAGATTCTCCCGCTTCTTTGTTTGTTTTTCCAGACAAACCAAAACAAGAAAAACAAAGAGTCAAGAAAGCAAAACCTTGAACCGGACGGGAAGATTGGCCTCCCGATCGTTGCAGAAAACGGTGCGATGTCCGGGAGCTTGGGGCTGGACTCGGCCGAGGCGAACCGTTCGATTGGAAGGTATGCGGTTAGCGACGTTGGGATTATGATTGGAACCCATTACCGAAGTGGATCTCGAAGAAGACGACGACGCAGACGATGCTCTAGCCCTATCCCATCCGCTCATCCTCCAATTCCCGATGCGTATGTATGTATGCTTCAAATCTGTAGCGATTGGTTTGTACGGATTCAGAAAAAGATGGATAGAGAATAGAGATACTCACTACGCCTTCAATGAATCTCCTCTTTCTCTCTCTCTCTTCACCTTCTTCCTCCTCCCGCTATTGCTATTGCTATTGCGCTTGTTTGATCTCCTCCGAAATTTCG
Organism: Chamaecrista fasciculata; assembly: GCA_003254925.1. Lineage (NCBI taxonomy): Eukaryota > Viridiplantae > Streptophyta > Magnoliopsida > Fabales > Fabaceae > Chamaecrista > Chamaecrista fasciculata. The sequence continues at coordinate 11,768 of QANZ01000774.1, read as the reverse complement.
CCCCTTATTTTCCAATTTCCACTTTTGCCCTTGTCCTTTATATTTTGGTTCTTTCGTCGGAAACCGCGTGACGGCCTTCTTCTCTTGTTTATGGACAAAGGGCCTTCTTCCTTCATTTCATTGTTTCTTCTTGAACGTGCAATAAAGTTCACAGTGCAGCTTTCTTCCTTCACGCGCCTAATCTCAGAGCGTGCATCGCACTGCCGTGCAGAATTACAGATTTACCGTGTCCAATAATATAGAGGCAAAATCCACGCCTTACAGCAGCATATTCCATTTCTCCGTCAATCTTTAAACATTTTCCTAATTTTGTAAAAGGTAAAACTTAAGTTAAGTCTTACATCTTTGTTATCAAGGTCTCCAATTAACATTTGACACATGACAAAAATTTTATATATGACCAATTATGATAGAGAGAGAATATTAAACACCACTTTTTATATGACCAATCATTAAAGAGAGAAAATATAATCAAAATTTGTGATTGATGAAACTTGATTGGAAAGTATCCTTTGGTAAAACCAAACTAATCCACACTCATTCTCATCAATTCCTCAATTAATGCTTTATAATTATGTAATAAATTGAGTTTATGTATGGCCTTTTCTTGGTAACTTCAATAGTTGGAATCATTTTTAATCTTTAAATACTTTTTTTTTAACAAACAATCTTTAAATACTTAAAATTATCAACTTTCAAAAAGTACATATACCCTCTAAATTTATAATTTATATACAATTTTCGTACAATATAAAAAATATATATACAATTTTCGTATTCAATACTTTTATATTTTAAATATAAAACTATTATATATAATCAATCTTAACATCTAAAAATAATATATTTAATTATTTATTGTGTAATAGATTAATCATACTTCATAGTTTGCCAACGTAAAGAATTGAAAGAGGTTGTTGGCCAAAAAAATAAATAATTGAAAGATGTTAATGAGAAAAAATAATTATATTGATAATAAGCACATGTTTATATACATATATATATATACTATTATATATTTTAAGTTCTTATGGTAATCTTTCCTTCAATATTATTTATTAAGTAACTTTTAACATTTTATTTTATATAATTTTTAAATGAAAGAAAAAATAGTTAAAAAAGGTAAAAATAATTAAAAACTTTTATAGCGTTGAGAGTTGCCCTTCAATACATATATTAAAGTAATTTTTAACATAAAAAATAATTAAAAAAATAAGTAACATTCTAATTTTTTTCTTCTATATTAGTTTGAACTAATAGATAAATTTAGGGAAAAGTTATAAAGAAAATTAAATAATCTTTTTTTTTGCCAGAAGAAAATTAAATAATCTGACAATGTATTTCTTATTACTTCTATATATAAAAAAAAATACTGAAATAGTAATTTCTATTATTTATACTTTATGATTTTGATTTTGTTCAAAAAAATAATTGCACATTTTTAACAAATGTAAAATCATTTATATATGTTATTCTTTAGTAATTCATTGAAAAATAATATCAAAATGTAACAATTATTATATCCTAAGAATATTAATTATAAAACAATTAACTGTTTATTTTTTATATAAAATAATATAAATAGGTGCTTTAAAAACAAATTAAATAGAGAAGCCGGTGAATGTTATGAAGGCAGCGAGTGGGACCCAAACGCTGTGGTTGTGCGTTACAAAATGATACGCGCGACTATGGGAATTGCGAAGGGTCCAAAGTCCAAACAACATAACGGCGACGTCGTTCTTGGGGTATTGACTCAGGTTGTTTTATTATTATAAAATATAAATATAAATTTATACCCACCTCACTTTGTATTTTTATCATTGAATTTATCATTAAAATCATCGTTTTATAAAAATCATGAAAATTTAAAATTTTATAATCAAAATAAACATTGTATTATCAAAATTTATACCCACCTCACTTTATTATTTTTGTTGAAATTCTCTATGTTCAGGATTTAATATTTATATGAATGATTCTTTTATAAAGGAGTTTCGATTTTAGTGATTGTTTGGAATGTAATGTTATCACTGATGATATTTTCTCCTATTAATTTATGTTTAAATTATTGACAATTTTTTGGAATTTTGGAGTCATTTAGGTTATAAAGGGTGAAACCAAGAAAATGTGAAGGTATGGGTTATTGAGCTCTCATTTTCTTTTTTGGCAATTTTTTTTTTAGTTAAAAGTGGTAGTAAGGGAATGCACTCTTAGAACTACTAGGTAGAGTGCTAGGGATATGTCGGAGAGGCCGACAGAGGCCCAACCTAAAAAATTATTGCACAAGTCTAATCGCAAACAGTTTTATCCAGAACGACTACTCAACTAGCATTTGGATGCAAGGGAATCTCCCTGGGAGGGATACCCACGAAGTGAAATTAAGTGGCTTTAGGGGGATTCAAACCCTTGCCCATGACGAGACAAAGATTTTTCATCCAAATCTTTATTTAGTATTTAGTATTGTAATCTCACTATCAACTTTTCATGTTATTGATGTTCTATCTCCTAGGAGTTTAAGATAATTTATCTTTAGTTTTTTTTTTTTTGTCTTTTGTGTTCTTTGTATTTTTAATAGCCAAAAAAATTTTACAATAGAAATATTGGACTTGGAGTGATATTTATACAAGTAAATTTTATTTTCAAGTTCAAGAGTTCAAACAAAAATTGTTTAGAAAGGAGTCATCCCAAGAATTTAGACTTTTTTATCTAACCTTTTAATCACAAAACAAAAAAAAATTATAATTTTTTGTTGTATTAATGAAAAAAATAAATATATATATATATATGTATATTGTACAGATTTTGATATAATTTGTAGACGAACTAATGTATAAACATGAGTTTATTTATGTGTAATTGAACTTTGTTGATTAGAAATGATTTAAGGTGGGGCATGTAGGTAGTTGGAGGAGATGGCGGTTTTCTTAGGGAAGTTGACGCTTTTGTTAACGAACGAGGAACAGAGGGGCAAAACGGGAAGTTTATTGTTGATGGTCCTGACGAATGGGAAAGTTGCTTCCATTACTTTGGAAGGAATAGTTTGTGAATTGACTGTTCAGGCCTCAGCCACATCCAACCTCTATCAAACAATTGCTATATCACTAATCATTATAAATCAATTTATTATGTCCAAACAGCTTTGTTTCTTTCACATTCAAGTCAAGTATGTTTGTTTTTTTGGAAAAAAAAAATGAATACATATAACTATATAATATGTACATCCAAGATCATCCAAGAGTATGTTCATATGGTTGACTTTGTATGTCTATGAATTTTGAGTTTTCTTTTTTTACTTTCAAAAGTAATATCTGTTGGTGTTCATGAAAGAAAATTTCTATACAGTTTTTTTATTTTTGTTATAAATTTAAGTATTTCAATTATAATTTTATTTGTTTTTTCAATATAATTAAAATAAACATGTTTTCTCTCATTCATAATTAATTATATAAAAAATTTATGTGAATTATAACTTTTTACCAATGTTATTAAAATCGGACCGAAGAGTGACCTGGACAGACTTTTCGGGTCACGAGTTGATTAGTTCAGTCGGTTGGACCGACGATCGAACCGCATGACGTCATAAATATATAAATAAAATAAATATTAATTATTTTAAATATAAATATTTCATAATTGATAAAATATAACTATAAACTTTATATAACAATAAGATATACTTGTGAATATATAATTTTATTGTCCTACATAAATAAAATATGCAAAAGTCACAACATGAATAATTATTAGATTAATAAAAATGAAAAAAAAATGAGTTTTTTTCTTTGTTTTAATAGTTTTAGAATAGTTTTTATTGAGTTTCATATTACTTTTTTGCATTTGGCCCACAAAATCAATAAAAAAAACTAAAAAATGAAATTTCCATTAAAAATAGTGATCGGCCAGTTTTCTAAAAATCGCTATGGGTTACGGTTCAACCCGGATCAATCTGATCCGAAACGGTTTAGGGTGGTCCAACCTTCACTCTCAATCTCGATTCGATCGTCCGGTCCGGTCCGATCCGGGTTTCATAACATTGCTTTGTACTTGTCGCACTAAGATATTTGACCATATTTAGTTATTTGGAACAATAAATAAAAAATTATAAAAATATTTAATATTAATATAAAATTTCTAAATATTTTATATCAAAATGAATTTAAGAATATATATTCAAAACCTACTCAGATAAACAAAACAAGATATTGCGTAGCACTATATGTATTTTAATCAAGAGCTGACGGCAATTGTGTAAAATTTCTTTTGCTTACACATGGCTATACCTCACACGTACTTATTTAAATATTTTTTCTGGTTTCCTGTAATATAAAATACAAATTGTTTACTTGTATCAAATCATAAAGATGTAAAGATGCATTCTGCGTTTTTCTTTTGAAATTCTCATGTTGATTTTGAACGATTGGATCAATTTTTTAAATTGTACAATTTCTAGTCATTTTTTGAAAATCTCAAATATTTTTTTCTAACATTATAAAATATATATAAGTTCTAATTACATTAAATATAATGTAAAACGATTTTTTCTTATCTTTACATTATAACTTGACCATTTTCACTTCAAGAACTAATAATTATAAAACATGTTTTTGTTAAAGAAAATGAGTAGTTAGATAATGGAATTATGAAAATACGAGTTAAAGATTATTGAATTGTTGTTGATTTTGATTTTTAAGTTTTAGGTTTAAAAAGATGCATTTTTTTTTTTAAAAAAAAAAGTTTAAAACGCTTAAAACACTCTAGCCGTCGCAACTACCCTCTACTAACCATGATATACTTTAAATTACTAATATGTTTAACATTGAATAAAAACATAATTACAAAATGGTATTTAAATTATGAAACACTCGACGAACTAATCTTTTAGAATAGATTTATAAAAAAAAAAAATTGTAGGATGAATTATCTCTTTATTTTTTTGTTTTTTAAATCAGTACAATATCATTAATCAACAAAGGAGATTACAAGCATATTGTGCAGAAAGAAATATAAGACAGTATTGGTATCAAAAAAATGAAAAAACCACTATTACAAAAGAAGAACCACTAAAACCATCAAATACAATGGGCCTCTCACCAAAAAAAAATATGAATGGGCCATCTAAGGAGATATCAAAGAGTTACATATTCCAACAATAAGAAATCAGGCCTTTGTCATTTTATTTGGAGTTTTGGACCATATGCAAGCAATATTTACTTATTTAGAAAGATTTTAATTTTTTTTTTACAAAAAAAAAGAAGAAATATTTTAATTTTATATTTAAGAATAAATTTTTAAAATTATTTTAAGAATTTAAAAAATTAAACATCTATGAATATTTTTTTAAAAAAAAAAATTAAAAATAACATTTGATATTTTGAATTTTAAAACTAAAAAAATAAAACTATATCATCAAAAATATTTTTTTTTACTTTTTTGTTTTTCAAACAGAAAATATTTTTTAGGGAAAGAAATCAAACATGCCAATAACTTCTATATATATATATTCAGATTCTAGGCATATATGTACCATTATATATGTCTTTGAGTGTTTTGGTCGTCTTCCTCCAAAGAGCAAATATAATACTTTGTACTATAGTTTATAATATAATAAATTTAAAAATAAGTTAAAAATAAAATAAAATTTAAATAACTCTATTAACTTCCTCCACTATTTCAAAAAATTCCCCCTATTATCGTTAGTTCGTTACAATACAACTATCTCTGAAATTTTCTATAATAAAAATTAAAATTTTAAATAATTTTATATTTTATATTCATATTTGCATACCAGCCCTAGTGATATATATGCACATATACCAAGTATTTTTCTTTCTCATCAAAGCTTATTCTCTTCCTCTGTTGAAAGCCAAGAGTTATATAACTTACTTTTAGATCTACAACAAACAAAACGCTGGTATCTTTTAAAACTTCATCAGAAGTCTCTTCATCAAGATCTTCAATATGTATTTTGTTAAAAGTTTTTATCTTTAAGTTTTTGTTACAAGAAGATTAATTTCTAAAACCGTTGTGTTAGGGGTAAAATTTTTCTTCTTTCAGAATATTGATGATACTAAAAGGACATTTATGGTCTAGATGATTTAGTTTTATTTACTTTTTGTTCAGATTCCTTTTCTTTGGTGTGCAGATAAGATATAATTAGGCTGTGATATTTAGAATTCTGCATAATTAAGTTCCATTTGTGTAGTCCTTAGACTTTGTCACCTCTTGAATGAAGTATCTTCCCATATATAAAAAAAAAAAAAAAGTTATTTATTATATGTCATCGTTCTTACATTCACCTCTCCAAAGGAAGCAAACTAATTATTAATTAAGAATAGAGTTGAGAGAAGTAATGTTTCTCTTTTAGCAAATTATTGTTAATTTTTATTTCCGTTTGTAGTGCTTGTGAAAATTATTACTTATTTGTGGATGATAGTATTGAGTCAATATCATATAGTATATCAATCATAGTGCAAAAAACCGGACCGGACCGACCGGTGAACCGGAGCCCAGCCGGCCCGGAAAAAATACCGGATTGCAGTTGAACCGGTGAACCGGAGAACCGACTTGACCCGCCAAAGTTTGCAAAATTACATATTGACCCCAAAAATTTTTTAAAAAATTACAAATTAGTCCCTGGATACATATTATAGATGGACTAAAATGAAAATTTTAAAAAAATTTTGAAGTCAATATGTAATTTTTACAAAACTTGTTATGGTTAAAATTGCAAAATAGCTCCAAAGGTACTAAAGTGTTTAATATTTACTTTATATTTAAATTATTGCAATAATTTTTTTAATTTAACAATCCTATGTGTCAGTAATTAACATTTATATCATCATGTTACCGAATAAATAACGTTTGAGGGATTAAATTGTTTATGGTTGTAAAAAGTTGAGGACTAAATCATCTATTTTTATTTTTTAAGGAATAAATCGTTGACTCAATAAAAAATAAGGGACCAAATAATAAGTGCTCTAACAAGAGTCTGAACAGTGTACTCTCTGTATCTCATGAACAATAAGAGAGGTAACAATTGGCACAAGGCTTTTGATGTTAATGTTTCACTATTTTTCATAGTTTCAACTTTCAACAATCACATATACCTGTGTTGGTTTTCTAATTCAGTAATTCTAGATGAATAGTGCAGTACTAATGTTATGCCTTACATAACACTGCAATAAGGTTAGACGGAAATACTTTAGCAGGTAGCACTGATTGATGTGAATTAAATTATGAGATTGAGAAGCTCATCCAAATGATTAATATCATAGTGCAAAAAACCGGACCGGTCATCAAATCGGTAGAAGGCTCGGGTCACCTGTTCAATGGTTCAACCGCTAGGTCACTGGTACTAAAGTTAAATGCCACTTTGATCATAAAGCTGAATATATTCTCTTTAAATTTATTGATGTATCCTTGCACATTTCATCATAAAACACTACCTAGCTTTCTTTTTTACTTTAATTAACTTTGCATGCATGCTACAAAAATGCGTGATAATTGGATGTGGTTCATATTTGCCTATAATTAACATAGCTATCTTTCACAGAACAAGTCTACTTATTTAGAATTCAATGAAGCCCTAGGTAATACACATCAATGCTAACTAATTCACTATTAAAGATCTACCGATGCACTAAAAAGGGACTTTCCCAGAAAAATATATATATTAATAAATAAATAACAACATGTTGGCTTAGTTTATTCAACATACCTTTCACAAACAAACACCTATGTTGACACTATTAGTCTATTACACAACATGGAAGCATTATGTATCCAGGACAAACAGGAAGCAGCATTCTTTTACAAGAGTTATATGTGAGTATTAGCATCCAAAGCCTATTCTTATAGTTCATTACTAAGCTCCACATTGAGCAAATGAATTCATTTTCCAACAATAACAGCTCCATATGCTTCTTGTAGAAAATGGGATTGAACTATGAAGATGTGTCTACTCATTCAACTTAATATATCTTGAGTATATATGTTTTCTGGTAGGTGGCCATTGAAGGAGGAGGGTATAGATACAATACAAACCCCTTTTATGAATTTATTAGCAGGTTTTGTAGCACGGATTTCTGATGGAGTATTATGATGTTCTTTCAAAACCACCTCCTACCTGCATATGTAACCACTCTGGTGATGATCCCCTGCTGTACTCTCTTGTAGCTTGTGAGCCGAATGCCATGCCGGATGTGTCAAACGTATGTTGACCGAACTGGAACAAAAGTTGATATCTCATAATAGTTAAGATTTTGCACATGGATGTGATCATTCTGAAATCTGAATCATTTTTGTCCTGGTTTTCATTTCAGTTTGGGTTCCTATTTTTATACACCCTGTTTTCTTAATCTTGTATTTTCACACAATAAGGGTTCCTAACTTCCTATCTACTGTTATCATCTACTATTGAACAAACTGAAGCATATTTACAAATTGCCGAGTCAATCAATTTTCAAAAACACTCTAATGCTGTTTGGTACTTGAACTTGAGTATTTTTTTTTTTTTTTACATATTTGAAACTCTATTTATAAGATAAAAACTTCAAGATTTATATATTGAATATGTCCTAAACATCATAACGGAATCAGTTATCTCTATTTATCTAATCATCAAATGTTTTAAAAATAAACAAACAAGTAAACAAACATGGCACACGGAACAACCTGAATTGCACTGTCTATAAACCAAAGCACCTTAATTATTGTCTTCCTCTTTCTGTATATGATCAGATCTCAGATAATAAAACTCTTTTAAGCTAAGAAGATTTTTATGACAGTGTCAGATAGACATCACTGCAGTTATTAATAGGTGCAATGATGAAAAACAAAGTAAATAAAAGCCAGCTTTCAATTTAACTAGGTTAGATAGATGATCGTCATAAAACCTAATGAAGACTTACATCTTTAGTAGGAAACACATCGATGCCAGGGTTCAGTCTCGAATTTACTGCTTCAAGTTTCATAGACAAGAACTGTGACATCAAGAACATTATAGGGTTAAGCTTCAACCTTGAATTCAGAAACAAATAGTGTAAGAAGCCAAAATACCAACATCAGAAAAAGGATTCCTACCTCAACTTGGCGCTGTAGTGATTGGATATAATTAATTATCTCATCAAGGACCAATGCTTTCCCAATAACCTGAATGAATCCAAACAAGTATGTAAATTCAAAATCTCCCAGAAAAAATGGTTTTAAGCTGTCATACCAAGATTATCTTTTGTAGATTGTAGGTATACGGATCTTCAAGGTTTTTTTTTGTGTAATCATGTCTGTCTTTTATTGTTATTATTATCATTTACTTTACGCCTAAGCCAGAACTGGTAGCAAAAACATACCTTGTTACATCCAGGGACTAAATCCTGAAGAATTTTCATCCTCTCACTTATCTTTTCCCTTCTAGCCTGTCCGCCAAAATTCCAAAGTAAATATAGTAATCAATAATTCAGTTTTGCTGAATTTTTCTTCAATATCAAGATAGTCATTCATCTAAACAACCAATTAAATAGGAAAAGGAATTAAATAAGAATTTAGTTATTGAATAGTTAGGGGCCATTCATCTGCAGTTAAGATACAAATTACTCTTTGAAAATAACAATAAACTCATAAAAATACACTCAACTTGCTTAACAATTCATAAACAAATGATTTAACGAAGAAGCAATTAAAGGGATACAGAGAAGAAAATTACTCTTTCTGCTAGACTATGGCTATCAGTAGCTTGACCTCTCCTTGCTCGTACATGAATGTAATCTTGCTTAGGAGGCTCAGGAGGTGGTTGGCTAGTTTGGTCCGCAGGCTTTCCTGAACTGGGTTCTGCTTCAACTTTAGAATCACGGCTCTCACTCCTATTATTATTATTCCCCGAAGCTTTAAGCCGTTTTCCATCACCACCATCATTCTGCCAATTAGTTCAAGTTCATAATTGTAATCGGTGCTTACTCGGATTTGAACAAAAAACAGATCCATTCAGAATCATTCGTTATCACACAAATATAGAATCATACCACGCCATTGCCGCCATTGCTGGTGGAGACGCCCTTGGCCGAATCATCCTCGGAATCGCGTCGCTTCCTATTGTTGTTGACACCGACGACTCCTTTCTGCTCGGAGGCGATTTGGTCATCATTCCCCGGACAAGGAAACTCGGCGAACTGCCCCAAATTGTGGCCGAACTGCGACCTCCTCAGCCCCAATCCGGCGGCGGAATCGCCGAGAGCGGCGGCGCCATTCATCGGAAAGTGCCAGATATCGGCGAGGTTAAACGGCGCCGTATTGGCTCCCCCATTCGCAAAAGAACCCTCGTTCATCATCGCCCCCGGATCCATCCCCACCCACCAACAACCAATAGCAGTATCCGGATCCAAACCCGAACCCGAAATCAACAACCAAGCACCATCAAAACCAGCTCAAAGAAAGAAAGAAAGAAAGCGTGTGGTATCGCAAAAGCATTGAAATCAGAGAAAAAGGTGTTTATATGTGTGATGTTCTTGCGTGATCTCGTTACACAGTGAATGAATGCTTCTGGTTCGCACTGTGATTGATTATCATTATATATTTCTCTCTCTCTCTCGGTGACTGAGACCTCGGGAGTAGCGAGCGAAGTCACTTCCAGTGAGGTTTTCTTTTCTTGGAGGGTCCCAGCTCCAGCATTTCATGCCTCCAGGTTCCATTCATCGTCATCCCAACCTTAGATCTGGGCCGTCCATTTTCCCGAACCAATCCCACGCTGACACGTCACTCGCTTGGGGATCTGAGTCACTACTACTACTAGTACTACTTTCGTTGATGAATTGATACTTGATACATCCACTGATTAAGAAATGATTTAGGAATAATTAATGATTGTTTTGATGTGGATTAGGTTTGTAATGAGATGATGATGATGATAGTTCTTTTGGGGTTTTGGATTTGATTAGGACTAATAATAGGATGATGCACTTGGAAAGTGAAAAAAAAAAAAAAAAA
>QANZ01000750.1:0-26408 GCA_003254925.1 Chamaecrista fasciculata | reverse complement strand
TTTTTTTTTTTTTTTTTTTAAAAAATATACTTTTTTTCAATGTTATTAAAATCGGACCGGAGAGTGACCCAGATAAACCTTCGAGTCATGGGTTGATTGGTTCAATCGGTTGAACCGACAGTCGAACCGAATGACGTCATAAATATATAAATAATATAAATATTAATTATTTTAAATATAAATATTCCATAACTGATAAAATATAACTATAAACTTTATATAATTGGCCAAAAAAAATAAACTATAAACTTTATATAACAATAAGATATACTTGTGAATTCATAATTTTATGATCCTACATAAATAAAATATACAAAAGTCACAACATGAATAATTATTAGGTTAGTAAAAATGAAAAAAAAAATGAGTTCTTTTCTTTATTTTAATAGGTTTACAATATTTTTTATTAAGTTTCATATTACTTTTTTGCATTTGACCCACAAAACCAACAAAAAAAGCTAAAAAAATGAATTTTCCATTAAAAATAGGGGATTGGATCCTCTAGAGTTCTTTTCTATGCATTTCTTGTGGAGTTAGAAAAATAATATGGATTTCATGAAATAAAAATATATAAAAACTAAATTTTCTCTTTCTCTCTCTTCTTTTCTCTTCCTTTCTCTCTCCTACTCTATAAGAAATGTAGAGAAATGAACTCTAGAGGATCCATTTCCTAAAAATAGTGACTCGGCCGGTTCCCTAAAAACCGCTCCGGGTCATGGTTCAACCCGGGTCAATCCGGTCCGAAGCGGTTGTGGGCGGCTCAAAGCGGTCCAATAGTCCAAACTGAGCTACCTTCACTCTCGGGTCCCGGTCAAGTCCGGTCCGGGTTTCATAACATTGCTTTTTTTTTTTGCTAGAGACAGGAATGGACAAAACACCTAACGCGGGTGTTAGTCCTTATTCCTATATAACCTACTTAAATACTCACACACACTTTTCCCACCTAAAAAAAAAAATATACTGATGCTTCAAAATTCGATTAGTTAAAATAAAATAAAGTCAAAAGTACTAATTTCATCCCTAAATTTTGTACTAATTGTCAATTCTATCCCTAATCTTTTTTTGCTGTCAATTTCGTCGCTAATGTTTCACATTTTAGTTAATTTTATCCTTTGACTAACTTCTTTTAATAAATTAATGACTAATTGCATCTTGTTTTTCAATCTAAGTTAGAATTTGAGTTTATGTTTCTATCAATTTTACATTATATATCATTAGTCACGTAGATTCTGTCAATAATATTTGGCTAAAGTAAGAGAAAACGATAAAATTGAGCAAAATGTGAAACATTAGGGACGAAATTGATAGGAAAAAAAGATTGGAGACAAAATTAATAGTTGATGTAAAATTTTGAGATAAAATTAGTATTTTTGCCTAAAATAAAATATCTCCTTTTGGCGTTAGTCTCCTTTTCTCCCCCAAATAAATAAATAAAGATAAAGAAAAAAACATTGCGGGTTGGTTCGAAAATATTCCCGACTTGCTTAATTCCGCAAATTTGTCCTAATTTCTGTGTAATGGTATAAAATTGAAATCCATTCAAGTCGCTGAAGAGTGTGCGTTCTTGAGGCAACTTTACTACTCCTGCAAAAGAGAAGTGGGAGTTAGAAAATTTTGTTACTCTGATTTATGAGTATGAAATTATGAATTATGAATTCATGGTTTTCATCTTTTGATCCTTTTCGGTTAACCTAAACCTAATTCACTTCGATTTTTTTTTTGTAACTTTCATTTCTACCCGGCCTCTCCTTGCTCCTTTAGTCCCTAGTTTCTCTGTATTTCAATGGCGGATCACTCAGACCCTTTGCCTCTAATCCCTCCGCCGCCGATCACTGACCCCCGCGAGATCGACCTCGAAGCCGGTCCCAGCGAACAAATTCAATGCCGAATTTGTCTCGAAACCGATGGTAATTTTAATTTCATATCCCATTTCCAGGGTTAGGGCAAAATTGTATTTCAATCCTCATTTGAGAAAAAGATGATGTTGTAAATTTTGATGGCTTCGATGATGAGAAAAAGATGAGTGGTTCCAAATTGCGTGCGTTCAATTGATTCTGTTTGGATATTTAGAACCTCTTGTATCACTTCCAGGTTTCATTTGGTTTAAACTGTACTTGTACGATGATATCTTCCTTTATGGATTCTAAATGTTCTTGGTGTAAGACTGCAATTAACCTTTTCTGCTTCTTAAGTCTTACTTTATAATTTTGGTTTAGTTCCTGAAGTATGTGCTCGAGAAGGCAGCTATGTGACTTATTTTGACTTTCTTAGATCATTTTGATAATTCTTGAGTAAATGATGGATATTTGTCAATTGTCATATATTTTTTAGGTAGAGACTTCATAGCTCCTTGCAAGTGCAAAGGAACGTCAAAATATGTACATCGAGAATGTTTGGATCATTGGCGAGCCGTTAAGGTAGGGATCTTGTCTCAAATGTTTTAATTTTGATATTAGTGTATTTTGCATTTTATTCTGAAGCCCATGGCGATAAATCATGTGTCAAGTGATCTAAGTGTTGCTACTATATGATTAATTGCTGATTTCTGGTAAAGACCGTAGCTTTATTTTTAAAGTTTTAAACTTTCTTTTCTGTGATCAATCAAAACGATGAACTGCTTTACATTTTATTTTGTTGATCAAAAAATTTTTTATCTTGGCAAAAGTACTATTGGTGTCCCCAAACAATGGGGTAAGTCTTAGTTATACCTCTAAAATTTTTTTGTTGTCAATTATACTTCTAAAGTTTTGCATTTGTCTCAATTATACCCCAAGACTTAATGCTGTCTAAATCGTTAACGGAAAATGGTGACGTGGTGAGTGACTTCCCCCCTCCCCCCCCCCTTTTATTTTGGTGTCAATTATACCCCTAAAGTTTCACATGTGTGTCATTTGTATCCCAAAACATAAACATTTTGTGTCAGTTGTACCCTAAAAGATGTTGATGTCAGTATTTTTCATTAACAATTTAGATGGTAGTAGGCCTTAGGGTACAATTGAGACAAATGTGAAATTTTAGGGATATAATTGACAACAAAAAAAGTTTAGGGGTACAACTTAGACTTACCCCATAGTTTGGGGGCAGTGCTTTTTCCTTTTATCTTTTTCATATATTAATGAAAAGTATCTTTTCCTTTACTAATCAGACCAACCTGTTTGCGTAAACTAGCAGAATGAACCAGAAAAATGAGAAGTTCAAATATAAGATGTAATTGGACTTATGCATGTTCTTATGACTTGATAACTACATAGCATGTCTCTTGAACTGCAGTGCTTGCTTAGGAGTTCAAATGAGAAGTAAAAAAATATATATTCTCTTGCTAGATAAGATAAAAATAAAATAAAAACTAAGCACACACTCGTCATTGAAGTGTCATTCTTGAATCTGCTAAACTATGTTTGAATAGATAGATAGATTAAGAATACGCCAAGTTCATAATCATAGGGTATAAGAGTACTGCAGTATCTTTCATCTTAAAAAAGAGTGCTACAGTACCAACTACCAAGTAATATGAACATTGAACAAATTATAACTGGCTTCTTATACACCTGTATCTAAATATACCAAAGAGAATTATATATTGGGGTTCCAAACTTGATAAGTATTTGTATTTCTCCTATATTTATGCTAGACGAAGAGTTTAACATAAACAATGGATATTAAACATATTGTTTTCCATTGCTAAATCCTATTCCTAGTAATATCCGTACAGTGACAATCAATGAGGTGGGAGCTGGTTAGGAGGCCTAGAAGAACTTGGGGGTGGATCATACTTTCCATAATCTTTTGTATTTTCTCTATGAAGCCTCTCCTGGATCATCATTGCTTCTTTTTTCAGTGGTGTTACCTAGCAAAGCAAGTACATATGTAGATAATATATAACAAAACTTCAGTGAAAATTGAAATACATATTCAGGAAAATGCATTACATTCAGCTGTGGTGATATTGCAATTAGAGGCCTTCTTTCTGCATCATCACCTTCCAAAATGAGAAGCCTTCCTACTGCACCACCTTCCAAAATGAGAAGCCTTCCTTCTGCACCACCTTCCGAAATGAGAAGCACCAGCACCATTATTTCTAGAATTCTGATCACACCCTTTATCTCCATTGCTTCTCCCTTGTTTTCTGTGTGCCTTTATCTCCATTGCTTCTTCCTTCTTTTCTGTGTGGCATTGAAAGGCATTTATAAGAGCCTTGACTAAAATTAGCCATTTAGATTAATTAGTGCATTTATGAACAGGAATTAAATGCTTGCGTTTTTGGTTTATAAATTATTATGACATTAAATGCTTTCATTAATTGATGGTTTCTTTATGCCACCCCTTCTCATTAATGATTTTGTTCTTATCTAAACTGTTATTTAAAGTTTTTTTTGGTGTTTATTAGAAAGTTACTGTATATATAATGACCAAAAATCTCAACTACCTCTAAACATCATTAATATGATGAAAAATAAGGAGTAATTGCCATGTTTATTATAGTAAAGGCATTAGTGCTTTGAAAGTTGCTCCAGAGCAATAAGTTTATTACTAGTAAATAATATCATGTATAAAATTATATCTATCCATAAGTAGAGTGAACAAAAATTGAGGGGCCATTAAGTGTTTAAATTTTATTTTATTTTATTTTCAAATGGATGAGACTTTCCAGGAAGTTGTAGAGGGACCGTGTTCATCTTTCCTCTCTTTCTCATTCTGTTCTCTGCCTGACTGGTATTATCATTGTCCAAAGTAAGATGGTTATACTGTTTTTGCTTACCTATTCTATTTAAGGATGTCTATATGCAATTTTAGTGTTATTCTTTGTCTGTTTTGTTTACTCTGCAATATTACTCCTCATATCTCCTTTCGTAGCATATATGCATATTTATGTTTTCCTTTGGATTGTTCGCAGCCTTTATTCTGGTTGTTACCACAATAGTATTGACATGCCATTCTAGTTTCGATATAGTGGTTATAATGGAACTTACCTAAGCCATTTAGTTTTTCTTTGGACTAATTTTTGCCTTTACCAAATGACAGAGAATTGGATGAAATATTTTTTTCTTGCATTCTACTGCTAAGATTTATGTGTGAAGATTTGCAGTACAGATAATGAATATAAATAGTTCCATATGTTCTTGCAGGAAGGGTTTGCATTTGCTCACTGCACAACCTGCAAGGCTCCCTATTATTTGCGTGTTCATGTCGCTGCTGACAGGAAATGGCGAACCTTGAAATTTCGATTTTTTGTAACCAGAGACATTTTGTTTATATTTCTAACTGTACAGCTTGTAGGTGAACTCTTTCCATACACCTAGCCATTTATATGCTTATCTTTACTTTCTACTATATAAACTCAACATCCACTTTTCTTTGTATGTAGGTCATTGCTTCGCTGGCATATCTAGTTTATCTAATGGATCGTTACCAGCAATACTGGCTTCGTCGTATTTGGGGTTTTGATAGTGAGCTTAGCTTTTACTACATATGTGGTAAGTTTTTTAAGATCTTAAGTAGTATTCACCGTAATGCTTGTTTAAGTATTTCCTTTTGTAAGATGTAGCTTTTTCTTGTTTCTTGTCAGTTTAGAATTTGTTCTTTCATCTTTATGAAGATGCCGTTTTGGTCTGTACTTAATATTTTGATATTGTCGCATGCAGGTGCTTTACTTTTTTTTGCTTTGCTTGGCCTATCTGGCTGTTTCATTACTTGTTATGATCGAAGAGTTCGCAATGATTTGGCTCGGCCTTGTCGAGAATTATGTCTTTGTTGCTGTCAACCTGGGTAGTGACTTTGCTTTGATACTCTGATGAATGCTTAACATTGATGGTTTCTACTCATGACATGACGAGTAATTTCTTCGTATAATTTTGACACCTTTATGATTTAAAAAATTTGAGAAGTATATTGTGCGATTTAATTTGCACTTTAAACCATACTTATTGAAGAAGTAAAAGTTTAAAGCTCAGCCCTTTACCTATACTTCTTTGCACGTTCTCTTATTTGAAGCATCTAATGTTGTTAAGGTGATTGATTTTGCTGTGTATGCATGCTGTTATTGCAGAGTCTGTGCAGACTGTCATTTGCCAGGAACTCTTTGTATGTGGACTGATTGCACAGCATGTTTTGAGAGTTGTGGAACCATGGCGACTGAATGTGGTGGTTGCTTGGGAGGTGCCGGGGAAGCAGGGCTACCATTACTATTTGTAATGGCTTTGCTTGTTCTCGGACTTTTTACTGTAATTGGGATATTTTACAGTGTATTGGTGGCTACCATGGTAGGACAACGAATTTGGCAGCGGCATTATCACATACTTGCGAAAAGGATGCTAACAAAGGTGTGTGTCTGGTTTACTTTCTTGTCCTTTGTCTATTTGGTGCCATGCAATGAACTATCAATTGATGGTGCACCACTGCTACTTTCTCATACCAGACAAATAACATACTCGGATGTTGTCTCATCTAGATAGGGAGGATTGAGTTTAGGATATTACCGTCCCCATAATCTCCAGACCCCTTTTTCCTCCATATTTGATCCTGAATGGATAAGATTTAGGCATGCTCATTGGGTATTTAGGGGACGTTTGGTACACGGATTATTTTTTCAATCCCGGGAATCACATTCCCAGGAATATGATTCCCAGGAATAAGATTCCCAAGATTATAAGAATGTCTGTTTGGATGAGTTAAAATAATCTTAGGATTATTTTGCAATATTCCCAGGAATGTTACAATCTTGTGTTTGGTTCAACTTTGATATTCCTGGGAATGTTTAATACTTTTACAAATATGCCCTTGACTTTTTATTCTCAACCAACCAATAGTTTATCAAATGTAGAAATTCTTCAAAAAAATTCATGAGAAAAATACTATATCATAAAGAAATAATTATATCATAATCAAAATTTTTAAATAACATTAATAGATTCATGAGAAAAATACTATTTCATAACACAATGTCCATAATTCTCAACATAATAAAATTGTCTAAAAAAGTCTCACTCAACAAAGAGTTGTAAAATGACAAAGATGAAAAGTGACCGGGGTTTGTAGAGAAAGAATTAATTAATTAGAGGAAATTAATTAAGGGTAATAAAATAATTTTGGATGGGAAAAATAATCCCATGTCATGGGATTAGACTAATCCCACCCCATAGGGTGGGATTAGAAAATAGCTATTTTAGGAAATTATCCTATTCCTGGGAATACAATATTCCCGGGACTAATTTTCCAATCCGCGTACCAAACTCAGAATTACTCTAGTTCGGAGCTCATAATCCCGGGACTATTTTTTCAATCCGTGTACCAAACGCCTCCTTATATATTTGATTATTCATAATATAGCCATCCGTAGGTTTTATCATGGGGAGTACCCTGAAATTGTGATGAGAAACAGTGGTTAAGATACTTGATTACAATATTATTTTTTAAAAATGATACACCTATATATTTATTTTTTTGAAACATCTTCGATTCGAATCTTCCAATTCGATTTATTTTGTGTTTCTTTCCATCCTTTGTAACATCTCCAACTTGATAACTGTAGTTAGTAGAGATATTCCTGTGTTCTTGGATAACTTCGTGTCTTATACATAAGAGGTGGCCTTAAATATATAGACTTCATCTTGATGGAAACGTTTTATGAAAACTGATTTTCTTATCATAGGAGTACGTTGTTGAGGACGTTGATGGTGAGATGACAGGCTCTGATTGGCATCCTCCATCTCTGCCTTCTGAGCACGTTCAGCAGCTGAAGTCACTCGGTCTCTTATGAGTCAAATTGAAAAGGAGTCATCATTTTCTCACTGACGAGATAACATGTTTTGATATAGAGACAAACTTGGTCACATGTTTTGATAGTCGCATCCTTTTTACAGAGATATGTCAGATATTGATAAGATTGTCATTGCCAGCCAATTTGGTTAAAATTTATAACAGTTGTGCTGGATTTGTTGAAATACCAAATATGTAATGTGGTAACCTTGTGTTCCGCCTATTCATGTAAAAAACGGAAAAGGAAGTGTGGGAAAACCCAATTACAGGTAGTTTATTATTATCATTATAACCCCTGTTCTCATTCTTTCTGTTACTATTAATAGTCTACCAGCCTTTGATCATTTGATGATGATTGTGTTATTAGCTCCGTTAAAGCTTACAAATTCTGATTGAGGAGGTGGTTTCTGAAAAAGCTTTTCCAGAGGTCTAACAGAATTCATGCGGGTGGGTTTCAAATTTTCAGCAAAAAAGGAGCTAAAACTTATTGTAATTTTCTCTCTGGTAGATGAAAGCAGATATTTCTATCAATGGTGAACCCCACTCCTCTTTTGAAGGCTCTTTTAGCTGAAAAGGAAGAGAAAATCAAGAGTACATTTATTCTTTGGCCTCTGAATTCATCTTAAAACTGTAATTAAATCTTTTAAACTGAAAATATATTTTATGGTCTTTGATATTTTATAATTGATATTTGTAAAAAAAAATCAGAATCATAAAGTGTATTTTTTAATATATCCTGAAATTTAATTATAATTTTGAGATAAATTTAAGGAATATAAAATAAATTATCTAAAAAATAGTAATTTGAAGTACCAAATTAAAAAAAACAAGGCGTAAACCTCATTTTGTCTTCAAACTATGTGGTAAATTTCATTTTAGTCCTAAATTATTTGTGGTTGTGTTTTACTTTCACATTTTTTTGTTTTAGTGAAATTTCTGCAGTTATTTATAACCTGATAACTTGAATAGTTAATACGAATCATTTCTCTTTCAATATCTTCCATCAATGAGTTAAATTGAATAACAAAAAATTCATTCTAAATTAATTACAAATTTATTTTTAATTTATGATTAAGAATGAGATTTTTTTTTGTCAACTCACTGATTATGATACATATGAAAAGTAAATGATTCATCTCAACTATTCAAATTAAAAATAATAATAAAAATCATATAAAAACACATTTTAGAAATAAAAAATAGAGCAAATATAAAAATTGGGTAAATTACACTTTGGTACCCTGTGGTTTGACCCTATTTCACTTTGGTACTCTGTAGTTTGAAACCTAACACTTTGGTACCCTGTGGTATTCTCCATTAACACTTTGGTACCCTTTGGAGCTATTTTGTAATTTTAACCATAACTAATTTTGCAAAAATTACGTATTGGCCCCAACATTTTTTTTAAAGTTTTCATTTTAGTCCCTAGAAAATATGTATTCAGGGACCTATTTGTAATTTTTTGAAAATTTTTTGGGGGTTAAATGTATTTTTGCAAAATTTGTTATGGTTAAAATTACAAAATAGCTCCAAAGGGTACCAAAGTGTTAATGAAGAATACCACAGGGTACCAAAGTGTCAGGTTTCAAACCACAAGATACCAAAGTGAAATAGGGTCAAATTACAGGGTACCAAAGTGTAGTTTACCCATAAAAATTTGAAGACTAAGATGAATAAAAAATAATTTTAAGATTAAAATAAAACTTACCGCATACCATATTAACTATTTGACCAAAAGAAAATGATCATAATTGATCATAGTGGATGAGGGTGTTGTTTACTTGTTGCACTTGCAGTTGGGCCAAAAGACCAGTGGGTCCATTTGGCCACTAGTAGGCATATGCATGTTGCATGTGTTGTTGGTACTTGTGTATAACTCACTTATTTACTTATTTATATTATATATGTCCACATACAAACCCCTGGCTACTCCATAAGGACATTAATCAAATATACAATGGGCGACCCAAGGGCCCCACAATGACAAAACCAAAACATACATAGTGGACCATAGTATTCCTTTTGAAAACAAGCATCCCACAAACCCATGTCTTCAACATTACAGCCAAAACCCACAGCAATATTCTAATGAAACCTCTTTCAAACTTATCCAAAACTGTCCCCTCTTGCAAGAGTAAAGTGTAAACCCATTCTCCTATAAATACCTCTTTTTCACGTAGTCCCATTCACAATCAAAAGCAAAAGCAACAACAAAATTGACGAATTGAGAGCATTTTCATCTTCTAAATGGCTGATATTGCTATGTTGGTAGCTGAAGAGTATGAAAGGAGAGTCAAAATTACAAAGGCTGCTGGTGGATCAGAAACACAGCTTCCTATGGAGATGGTTTTTGAGAAGCTGAAGCAGAAGGTGTGTGAAGAAAAGAGGTACCTTGAAAACCACTTGAGAAATTGGGTTTTCTGGGAACCCAGAACCCAAATTGCTGATGCTGCTTCTAACAGCTTCTTCTCTGCTTGATCATCAATCAATTGTGATCGATGTTGATCTCATCTGTGTTTTTCTAATTTCCCTGCATTCTTGTATATATATAACTATTGTTATCTCAATTAGAGGGACATTTGGTTATGCCACCCCCTTGTTGTTTTACATGTTCTTAATTAACGAAATGCCTTACGTAACCCGATCTGCTATGATTAAGAGCTTATCGTGTCAACGAGACCAGAAAAGATCGATCTTTAAATTCAGATTCTTGAATTAGGGGAATTTAGGTATTTCTACCATGGATTTATACTGATAAGACCTTTCTAGAACATGACCCACCGAATCGGGATGGCGATTTTTTTTTTCATCAAACAGAGAATCAACAAATATTTTCTTCTTATTTGAAATCGAAAAAAAAAAAAACAAATATCTTCTTCGCATAGGACTATAGGAGAAAAGAAAAAAAAGAAATTAATTACAATGGTGAAATTTGGAGACGCGTCCCTAAAAAGTTATTTGTAATTGAAGACAGATTTTGGTTCTCGTAGCAGCTTGGCTTGGTGGCATATCCATTACTGTTGCCGCCTCATAATCCCAGTCCACACCGCCATATCTTTTGGTCAACATCATAATCTTATTTTTCACCTCAATTGTACCAAGACTTCTCAGTTTTAGGCAAGGTAAAAAAGATCCATATGTTGTACCCAAAAAAAAAATATCCATATGAATTTCAAAATTTGATAAACTTATTTAAAACTCTTTGAAGTTTTAAAAGGTCTTGTGTGTCAAATTTCAAAAAATAAAATGATTATATTTCAGGTTGTGTCGAGTCTAAAAATCTTAAATCAAGAACCCGGCCTGAAAGAAATAAAAAATAATAGGCTAGATTGAGTTTAGAAACCCCTACCATAAAAATAAAGATTGGGTGGAGTTGAAGGCTAATTGAATGAGATTTATAATTTTAGATGTGAGTTGAGTTGTAGAAAAGATTGAGTTAACCCAAATATTAGTATTGGGTTGGGTTGATAGAATTGATAGACTAGTCTATTGCAATTTTTTTTCTTATAATACATATATACAATATACTTTGTGTGTTTTGCCAGAATAGATTTTTTTTGGCTTTGGGCTGATACTTTTTTATTCGATTAACTTTTGGGCTGATAAAAAGATACAAACAATAGATATTAATATCTTTTAATATTTTATCCTAATAATTAACAGCATTACTGAAAAAATGAATGAAAGGATCTAATTCCTAAACCTTCACAAAGTTTAAGGATTTGATTTTTAAAATTAATAGTTTAAGAGCCTGCTTGACTCAAAGTTTAAGGGGTCTTGTTAAATTTTTCCTTTATTATTTTATACACATGATAAAGTATCAGATCCTCTGTATTTTATCCTCTAGATTCTGTGCACATTTTAGAGACACCAAGGAATAGGTAGAGAAAGAAAATGTAGGTTCCACATATTTAATATTTTGTGAGACTCACTAGTCACTTCCTCCTTCAACTTCTTTCTTTATCTCTTTAAAATCTAAAAAAAAAAAAAAAATAAGAAGAGTGAGACCAGCTTAGTCCATGGGTTTGTTTTTGACTTATTAACCCAACCATTAAACATGCATAATAAAAAAGTGTTGGGCCCATCGCTTAGAGGTTAGGGCTTGGGTGGTTTTTAGGGCATGGGTTCTGTCTCCGATTGGGCTTGTGGTTTGGGCTAGCTTCTGTTATATTTTTCTGTGTTTTTTAGCTCTCGTGCCAACAAAAAAAATACTTTTATAAGATATGCTATTCATCATCTTATATTTCAATTCAAGAAATAATATAATAAACAGAATTATGAAGGATTATTTAATTTTATATATTCTTATTATTAATTTTAAATATATTAACCAACAAAAGGAAATAATTAATCTTCCCTTCCTAACTTATTTTTTTAACGAAAAAAGTGAATAAAAATAGGCAAAATACCCTTTCGTACCCCTAATGTTTGCGGTTATTTTTAATTATGCTCCTAACGTTTCATTTGTGTTAGCTGTGCCCCCAATGTAAAATATTAGTTTCAATTATGCCCCAAATTTTGACTCAATGCTGATGAGTCAATTTTTTTTTACTTGTGTGTCAATTTTTTGTTCTGAATTGAATTTGTGGCAAGATGACTGGATAAATAAAATATCTATGATTTATTTTTTATCCACCATGACATTTCCTACGTGGTATAAGGCTTGCGAAGATGAGGATGAAGATGTCAAAAAAAATTTAGGGTAGTAATTTTTTGGTTTAGAGAATGTAAATCCACGTAGGAAATGCCATGGTGGATAAAAAATAAATCAGGGATGTTTTATTTATCCAATCATCTTGCCACATATTCAATTCAGAACAAAAAATTGACACACAAGTAAAATTGGGGGCATAATTGAAACTAACATTTCATATTGGGGGCACAACTGACACATATGAAACGTTAGGAGCATAACTGAAAATCACCGCAAACGTTAGGGGCACAAAAGGGTCTTTTATCAAAATGTCAAGGACTAGCCGTAGAACATTTTAAAAACTTTGAGGACAAAAAATGAGCTTTGGCCAATTGGTTAAGACTTAGACACTTTTACCAAAAGGGGTCAAGTTCCAATCCCACATGGCATGCTACACTTCCTCCTTTCCCTTTGTAACTACCAAAAAAAAAAAAAACAATGAAAAAAACTTTAGGAATAAAAATAAAATTTTAAACAAATATTAGGGATCAAAATAAGATTTTGATCATTAAATAATCATAATTTATTATTTTTCTTTTGGTTAAAAGAGGGCTAAAAAACAAAGCCAAACGACAAAGGCCAAAAACGACCCCAAAGGAAAGACAATAATATATACTTCATGTAACTTTATGTAAATTGCGTGTTATAATACAATAAATCAATAATATATACTTTATAGAATGTCTTCGGTAACTATAATTCTAAGATTTTTTTTTTTTGAGAAGTTAAGAGCTCTAAAATGTAACTTCTCTATATATCTAAAAAGGTTCCATTTACCATCAACTTACAATACTTCACATGTGTACTCAAGAGTTGAGTTGGATTTAAAGTGGATTGGTTTGAATTTACTATTTTATTTGGCGGGTGGATTAAATTATGTTAAAGAAAATAATTGAGTTAACCTAAATTAAACAGTAACGAGTTGGTTTAGTAGGTTGATCCATTATATATTTATATATATATAGATAAACAATTTGGCATCTCTTAAATTCTTTTACTCAATTTGATCATTAACAATTTATTTTTGAGAAATTAAATAGAGAATAAAAATTTATGAATATATCGAATTGTGCAAATAATATCATTTGTGATATTAAAATATAATTTTAACTAAATAAAAAAATTAATTCTATTTTTTATTTTCTATTTTTGTGAGTTTGCAGGTTAGGTTAGGTTCTTGAAACTTGCAGCTCAACCTAGACCACAATAAACTTAAATTTCTAAACGAAGTCAATTCGCAAACCCAACCCAAATTAGTGGATTTGTTTGGTTTTGGCGGGTTAATGAGTTTATCCAACCCAATGAGATTATTAGTAGAGTATAAATAAAATATGAGAAGGATACTACTATATCTAAACTCAAACTCGTTGAGATTGGACTCGAATCCTAATTTAAACTCATAAGACAAAATTTTATGATCTCCATTATCGACTTCGGTGTTTTGATCATTCCTTGTTGTGTAAAACACTTGAGGATTTTTACACTCAACTATATCTTATATTATATGACTCCACCCCTTTCTGGTTGTTTACATTTTAAAACTATAGTACAAAATTAATAATAAGAGGAAAATTATTATTTGATCCCTTCTTTTTTACTGTGTTAACGATTTAGTCCCTAATTTATTTTACATATATATTGCGTGTCTGTTAGGGCACGCAAAGCCTCTAGTATGTTTAATTTGTCCCAATATGTTTAATTTTCTCTCTCTTTGTTTCATTTAGACTTAAATAAATAAATAAATCACCTCACACACGAGAAGCGGTGTGGTACTTGCCAGTTGCCACTACTTGGTAAATGTTGTGTCGTTACGACTGTCTATGAAACTTTTTAAAGCAAATTCCATAAAATAATAATAAACACAACATCAGTTATTATAAAATTTAAATAAATTATTTCCATTTGCATCTGTCACATTCCGGTTAAATTTTCAAAGCAAATTCCATAAAATAATAATAAACACAACATCATTTATATAAAATTTAAATAATTTATTTCCATTTGTATCTGTCACATTCCGGTTAAATTTTCAGAAACGTTTCCTTATAATATTTGGACGTGGAATATTAATTTGGACGTGGAATACAACACACACATAAGTACATCAAATTCTTAAAATTAAATTACAGGACACATTATATATTTATATATATAGATAATTAAAAATTCATTAATATTAATGAGAACTTTAAAATTTACAATATATATTCCTAACATTTGCATATGTGTTATTTGCGAAAAAAAATATTTGTTATATTGTAATTATTTTTTAAAAGTTACAAAAAAAAAATTATATTCTGAAACTTGTGAATATGTGTTGTCTAAATATGTACCCATGTTGGACACAAACATGACACACCCTCAAAATAAATTTCATGCTTCATAGATGAAAACCTTCTACAATTTCAACATTTCCTCCATGATCCTTCTCCTTCACTACAAAATTTGAACCAAAACTCAAATAAGGGCCACATATTATGGAAATATGGGGCAGAACAATGAAATCTGAAACCGTTCTTTCACAATTTTACTATAAGAAATTAACATGGATACATACACAGATACATACATCGATATTATTCTGACAAATCCCCTGTAGAAAAAATATAAGAAACTATAGTTTATCTTAGAAAATCGACTCGAGGAGGACAAGTTTTTCAGATATAACATTGCAAATTACTGCCGCCACGAAACGCAGTTAACAAGAAGAGAATCTGATCATGATGATTCCCATTCAATTCTACCTGATTCTGAAGTTGCCGATACTTAGAAACAACATCATCTGGAAGTACTTGGTTCCTACAAATCGGGCAGGAAGACCAAAATTGCATTTGCTGCAACCACTTGTCCAAGCAATCTCTGTGAAATGTGTGTTTACATTTCAAGTTCCTTACTTTTTCGCCTTCCTTGACTTCTGATAAGCACACCCGGCAATCTAATTTCTCTTGCTGCTTCAACCTTTTGGTGAAACTAATTGTTGGGTTGTTCTGTTCAATGAGCTTGAGGTATTGGGTGGTGATGTTAATTGGAGGACGTGTTTCTAAATTGAGCTTCCTTATAATAAGGAGCACAAGTTGTATTAGCAATAGAGCTAATAGGGCTATGGCCTTTGTGCAAAGCTGAGAGAAGATCTCAGAGAGAGCCATCGTGGCTGTTGCTAATTAATGGATGTTCCTAAATGCAATATGGTATGTTATCAATAACAATCATTAGTCTTATATATCATCTGTTCCCTTCTTTCCAATATCTTACAAGTAGGTGAAGATATAGATAATTGTACTTGATACTAGTTTAATTAATTGGTGTGTATATACGACCAAGGTTCCACTTTGGCAACCAAAAAAGAAAAAAAAAAAAGTTAAGTGCACTTTTGGTCCCCTAATTTTCGCAAAAGTCTCAATTTGGTCTCTTAACTTTCGCAAAAGTCTCAATTTGGTCCCTTAACTTTTTTTGTTGCAATTTTGATCTCCTAACTTTTGAAAACGTCTCACCGTTGGTCCCCTAACTTGAGACCAATGGTGAGACGTTTTCCAAATTTAAGGGACCAAAATTGCAACAAAAAATTTAGGGGACCAAATTGAGACTTTTGTGAAAGTTAGGGGGACCAAAAGTGCACTTAAAAAAAAAAAAAAAAAGACAAAGGTTCCAATTTTTTTTATTGCTTATTCAGTATCTGAAACGAATATACCATTTCCTTTAAAAATTAAACATATACTTTTCAATTAATGAAAACGACTCACAAATATATCATATTATCATTTAAATCATTTAGTAATTAAACAGCAAAAATACTAATTTTATCTCCAAATTCTACACTAATTATCAATTTTGTCCTCAATCTTTATTTTTGCAGTCAATTTTGTCCTCAGTATTTCACATTTTCGCCAATTTTATCATTTGCTCTTACTTAAGCCAAATATTAACGACGAAATCTACATGACTAGTGACATGTAATGTAAGATTGATAGCAAATTCTAACTCAGATTGAAAAGCAAGATGTAATATGTCATAAATTATTGAAAAAAGTTAGTTAAAGGATAAAATTGGCCAAAATACAAAACAATGAGAAGAAAATTGACCGCAAAAATAAGATTGACAACGAAATTGACAGTTGGTGTAAAGTTTAGGGACGAAATTAGTGCTTTTGCTATAAGCCCATAATTGAACTTTGTTTACTCTTTTAATAGATTACTAATATTAAATAAAAATTAATCACTAAACTTCATTTTCTGAAATGCAATTATAATGTTTTATAATTAATTAAGAAAGTAATTTCAGCCGCAGTATATGTGATAATTTTATTCAACGAATTTTATTATAAGGCTAAAATATTATTTTGATCCCTAATATTTATATTAAATTCTGTTTTGGTCCCTAATATTTTTTTGTTCCGTTTTGGTCCTTAATATTTTTTAAAAGTTTTGTTTTGATCCTTAACTATTGAATGTAAACATATTTTTCCGTTGCAAGTCCAAATACGATGAAATTAGAGCTACAAGTTGCATTTGATGAGTTATTTTTTAGCTCATTTGGGGCCGTCATCAAAAGAGATCAAATCGAACATGAAATCAAGTCTAAAAGTGGACCACTCATCTCATGAAGTTGGATATATCTCTCTCGTTTTAAGTTTAAATGTGACAAAATCGGAGCTACAAGTTACTCTTGACGAATTCTTTATTTGTCTAGTTGGGACCCTTAACAAACAAGGTCAAATAGTACTCTAAAAGTTGATATTAATGTTTTGACTCAACTCACTTTTGGAGTACTATTGGACCTCGTTTGCCAATGACTCCAACTGATTAGAGAAAGAACTCGTGAAGAGTAACTTGTAGCTCTAATACTTCAAATGAGAGAAATATAACCAAGTTTATGGAGCAAGTGGCCTATTTTTTGGCTCAATTTCATGCCCAATTTGACTTTGTTTGCCAATAACTCCAACTGGACAAAGAAAGAACTCATCAAATTTAACCCATATTTTATATTTCATCGCATTCGGATTTGAAATGAGAGAGATATGACCAATTCAATAATTAGGGACCAATTATGAAACTTACTAAGGACCAAAATGAAACTATTGAGAAACATTAAGGATCAAAACGAAACAAAAAAACATTAGGGATCAAAACAAAATTTAGGATAAATATTAGGGACTAAAATAGGATCTTGGCTTTATTTTAATATCTAAACTTAGCATTGAGCACTTTAATTAGGACCTTAAGGTATCATTATTTAAGGGCATATTGTAATTGCTGCCAGTTTTGTTAGTTATTGGCAAGATAATATATATTTTCCTTATTTTCTTCATCGCTGGATGAAGAAGAAAAATAAATAATCATAGTTTGTTTACTTTTGATAAATAAGCAACGTGCGAGATGTATTTATTTATTTCTAATTATTAGTTTGTCATAACTTGCACATGGTCTATCTGATTAAATTATAATATACGATTTCAATGTTCAAACTTGACATCTATATGCACTTTTTTTTTATATCGCATCATGTATGAATTCATGATACTAATATAATTCAATAACTCAGGTCAATCAACCCAGTGCTAGCAGTGATCTTAGGATTAATTCTTTCATTAATCCTGAGACAGCTAAATGGAACCAGGACATGTTAAATCTAACATTTTTCAGATCAGTTTCTTCCTTTGATCCAGAATACTCCATTCTTTATTCTGAACAAAGAGGATAAACTGATCTGGAAGTTAGCTGCTTATGGTTTGTATTCGGTGTCTAAACAGATCATGTCACTCAGCATTGCGTTTTCTGTCAAGCAAATGATGAGACTCTAATCCATTTGTTTCTTGAATGTCCTTTTTTCGAGAGCAATTTGGTTTGGTTTCTCTCTCTCAATTTTGGCTGAAAGACATTTTGCTAGTTTTCAATCCTGGTTAGAATTCTACTTGTCCTTTTTCCAAAGCGCAGGTCCTTCATGTGCTCACCAATTAATGCCAGCATTTTTTGGTCATCCTCTACAATATTTGGGAGGCAAGAAATAGAATTTTACACCACAAAATGTAATCAGTAAGAGTCATCTTTTTCTCCATTCTTATCATATGGTCATTACCAAGTCTCTCAATGCAGGTCCCACTTCAATTTCTCGTACAAAACAGCAATATGTGAATCTCCTGCACTTTTCTGAAATCCATCACCACAAGGCACTGTTTTTCTTTCTGCATAAAAATAGAGGAAAGTTTTATTTTAATAATATATTATAAAAAAGTTTTATTATTAAAATAAAATAAAAGTAATATATTATAAAAATTTAATTTTAAAACTTAAAAAATGTTTTATTATATTTATAATAAAAATTAAATTTTTATAATATATTACCTTTATTTTATTTTAATAATAATTTTTCATTTGAAATTGTGGAAAGTTTTTTGTTTTTGACCATCGAAGTAGTGGGAAGTTACTTGACTCCTTTTACTATTTATTTTCTTTTTTAATATTTCAAAATAAAATTATTTTTGTCAAACTAAAACACCCCTCACACATATATAATACTATAGATATATATATATATATATTCTTTTTTTGAGAGGTTAACCGCTTTAAAATGTAACTTCTCTATTTATCTAAAAGGTTAAAGAGTTTTTGGTCCTAAATATATGCTCTAATATTCATTTTGACCATTTATGTTTTAAAATGTTCAAATTGATCCTAAATATTGACAAATCATTTCATTTTAGTTTCAAATTATTGAATTTGGTTATATTTCTCTTGTTTTTCATTTCAAGTTCAAAAGATTTGTTAAGAGTAACTCATAGCTTTGAACTCGTCGCATTCGAATTTGAAACAAGAAAGATATCAATTTTGTTTATTTGACCGTGAAATGAGCGATCTATTTTTAGGACTTATTTGACCTTATTTGCTGACGATCTCAACTGGATAGAGAAAGTACTATTTGAGAATAATACGTAGTTTTTTTTTTTGGTAATGATATGGGTTTCCCCCGCCTATCTGTGTAACGGTCTAAGCGAAGACTAATCCCATTCGGACAAAGAGACAAAACAGTTGTGCCCTCCTAACAATGTCGACTCTAGGGATCGAACCTGGGGGGATCGAACCACTACATAGCTTTAAACTCGTCACATTTAAACTCGAATTGAGAGAAATATAACCACATTTAATAATTTGGGATCAAAATAAAACATTTTGTCAATTAATATTTAGGACCAATTTAAACATTTAAAAAACAAAGACCATAATAAACATTAAGGCATATATTTAAGACCAAAATATCCCTTTAACCTTATTATTTTCTGGGATTTGCTTTAAAAAGTTTGATTGACATAGCCTTACTATACCATCACATATTCTCGTATAATATGAGGTTTTTATTTTGTAAGTCTAAATGAGACAGAGAGAGAAAAACATATATAGTTGACTAGTTGAGTGTGAAAATATTCAAATGCTTCATAATTAGGGATGATCAAAATATTTAAATCCAATCAAAATCACAAAATTTTATTTTATGAATCCAGATTTGAGTTTGGGTCTAACTTCAACGAGTCTAAATTCGAGTATGGTGGTACTGTACTCGTATCCTACTCATACCATATCTATAATAATAAATATTTATTTTTATATATCAAAAAACATAATATTGTAAATTTTTGTGTTGAGAAAATATTAAATTATAAAGATAAAATGTTTAATATTTCATAAATATTGAAGTATTTTAATAATAAACTCTTATGACTAAATTTTTTATTTTTAGCAATTATAAATGCACAAAATTGATGAAAATAAGTTGGTCAAAGAGTCACTTTGATCTTAAATATATGGTTAATGTTCATTTTGGTCTATTATGTTTTAAAATGTTTAAATTGGTCATAAATGTTGATAAAATGTTTTATTTTGGTTCCAAACTATTGAATATGGTCATATTTCTCTCGTTTCAAGTTCAAATGTTACGAGTTTAAAGCTCTGTATTGTTCTCAAAAAGTATTTTCTCTATCTAGCTGGATTCGTCAGCAAACGAGATCAAATTGGCCCGAAAGTAGACCGTACGTTTCACAGTCAAACAAGCGAAATTGATCATATATCTCTAGTTTCAACTTTAAATGCGACAAATTCAGAACTATGAGTTACTTTTAACTAGTCCTTTGATCTTGAACTGAGAAATTAGAGAAATATAACCAAATTCAATAATAAGAGACCAAAATGAAACATTTTGTCAATATTTAGAACAAATTTAAACATTTTAAAACATAAAGGAGCAAAATAAATATTAGGGCATTAAAAGAGTTTGAAATGTTTAGACACACTCCCACGAAATAGTGTCAAATGGGTACGCCATTAAAATGAAATAACCAAAAGGACCAAAAGGACCATTTGACACTTCATTTTGAATGATTTGTCCACGAAATAAAATAGTTTAGACACATTGAGAAATCCATCTTAAAAGTGTTTAGACATTAAGACAAACTCACTGAGAAAAAAAATAGTTTAGACACACCAAAAGTAACCAAAAGGACCAAAATCTACCCATTGAGAAAAAAAAAAATAGTTTATACACACTCCCACGAAACTTTGAACATCTTAAAAGAGCATTAAATGATTCTAAAAGAAAAAAATATCTGGTATGAAAATTAAAATATCCATCTACCAGCTTTGTACTTGTAGCCTGCAGGTAAACTGTCATCTCTACACTCACTGGTGCAAGTTGAACTTTCTTCATTAAAATCTACAAAGGTTTCTCACCTAAAATATCTGCTCAAGAGTTTCTTTTCCGATGACCGACTACTCCAGAATTAATCAAAACCTTTTACAATTTCAACATTTCCCCCATGATCCTTCTCCTTCACTACAAAATTGGAACCAAAACTCAAATAAGGGCCACATATTATGGAAATATGCAACAGAACAATGAAATCTGAAACCTTCCTTTAACAGTTTTACTATATAATCTTGAATAAGAAACATGGATACATACATACACAGAGAGGATACATCGATATTAATTATTCTGAGAAATCCCATAAGGAGAAGACGTAGTCCCCCTGTACAAAATACAAGAAACTAGAGTTCATTTTAGAAAATCAACTCGGGGACAAGTTTTTCAGATATATCTTTGCAAAGTACTGCCGCCACGTAATGCAGTTAACAAGAAGATAATCTGATCATGATTCCCATCAGATTCTACCTGATTCTGAAGTTGCCGATACTTAGCCACAACATCATCTGGAAGTACTTGGTTTCTACAAAGCGGGCAGGTAGCCCAATATTGCTGCAACCACTTGTCCAAGCAATCTCTGTGAAATGTGTGTTTGCATTTCAAGTTCCTTACTCTTTCGCCTTCCCGGACTTCCGATAAGCACACCCGGCAATCTACTTGCTCTTGCTTCAACCTTTTGGTGAAACTAATTGTTGGGTTCTTCTGTTCAATGAGCTTGAGGTATTGGGTGGTGGTAATTGGACGTGTTTCTGACTTGAGCTTCTTTATAAGGAGCAGAAGTTGTATTAGCAATAGAGCTAATAGGACTATGGCCTTGGTGCAAAGCTGAGAGAAGATCTCAGAGAGAGCCATCATGGCTGTTGCTAATGGATGTTCCTAAATGCAATATATGGTATGTTATAAAAAAAATCATTAGTCTTATCATCTGTTCCTTTCCTTCCAATTAAATCATCTGTGACCTAATTTGGGGAATTTCCCCAATTAATTTGGGGAATTCCCCAAATTTCCCCAAATTCCCCAAATGAAGTGATATTGGATAAGTGATATTAAATCATCAATTAATTGGGGAAATTCCCCAAATTTCCTAAAATGTGATTTTATATATTAATGCAAGGAAATTTGGTTAAAGAGTCACAAGTGTAGGAAATAGATGTCTGTCCCATATCAAGTCAAGCAGGTAAAGATGGGCATATATTATTTTATTTGGTTTTTTTAAACTAACATTTAAAGAATCATACGAATATTAGCAAAACTTAAAAGAAAAAGAAAAAAATAATCACATCAACATGGGCAAAAGTGTAGAATACTCCAATCTTTCGATTATGAAGTGATGGGTGAGTTTTTTAAAGCAGGGCGGCAGTTATACCAACGAAGAAAGTGTGACTACTGACTTCACACAGTCAAAGTGAAAAGAAATAAAGAGCAAGTTAGGTCGACTAGTAGATATTAGAATAGTCGATTTGTCTTCTTTTGGGGTTTCTTCTTGATTCTTATATTTCTTTTCACTAGCAAACAATATTGAAATTGAGTTTTCTACTCTGATAGAAGCAATCATAGGATTCCCTTTCACAAATTTAACTAACAGAACACCAAGTCGAAGCATCTGCCTATACAGGAAGCAGAGAATTGCAGCTTCAATCAACCATTTATTGTATGAAAATAAAAAAGAAAAATTAAAAATAAAAGCGAAACGAAGGTTTGGTGAACCTGACTCACTCAGCCAGCCAATCGGGCAATTTCTGAGCTGCCAAACAAGAAAATCGACAGTCACTACTCACTGCTAAGGCATACTCAGAATCAAATACAGAGCAAGTAAAACACTAAAATAAGATTTGAAAGTTGATATCAATAGAGAAACAAATCTTATTTCGTTTCCAATTATAGCAAATGAAATCAATCTAAATTAATAATAGAATATAAAAATGGCAACGATTGGGTGAGTCACTACTCAAAAGGGCATAATCAGAACCAGATACAAAGTAAAACACTAAAAAAATCAACCTAGACTCGTAGTAGTAGAATACGCAAATGGCTAGAATTGAGTGAGTCTCTTACTGTTTATAGAGTCAAAAGCTAGAAAGTAGAAAGGGAGCAACGAAGCAGAGTCGATGGATGAATCAGAATCCTTCGGACATTTGAGAAATCAGCAGAGAAGAAAAAGTGCCAGAAACTGTTTGTGTTGTTCAAAAAGGAAGAAGAAAGGAAAGAGAAATTAAAGAAAGAATCGGCAGTACAGTACAGAACGGTGCCGTTTCCACCGATTGTTACTTTTGTATTGTATGTGTGTTACGGTGAGGATTGGATTAATTAAACAAAAACGGGTTTCTCTATTCCAGAACTTCTGTGAACGCGGTTATGCCAGACTTGCCGGTTTGGTTTTTTTCCCAAAGAACAAATTTAATGGGCCATATGGGCCTTTACAAGTGCTTCAATATCATTGGGCCTCTCTGGACCAATGTCAATATTCCTTTAGCTTTATCAGAGAATTGTAAACATTAGAATTTAGGAGTTAGGACCTTTGTGATAAGTTAGGGCAATAGTTAGTCAAATTCAGCATTTTCTTCAGGCCACAANATAGTGAGTCAAATTCAGCATTTTCTTCAGGCAAAAAAAAAAAAAAAAAAACTCAGCATTTTCTGTTAATTTCATTAGTAGAGTTAGAAGACTAAGTATAATTGACATAAATGTAAGAATTTGAAAATATAATTATTTACAAAAAAAAAAAATTTAGAGATATAACTGACACTTATCCCATAATTTGGAACTACCAGAGATACTTTTGCCTTTAATGTTTGAATACTCCAAAATTATAGAATAATAACTGTCAGTTATATTCCTAGACTGATCTATGTGTAAAGATAAAATACATTAACATTAGTTGATCCATATAGCCACCGACCTCACCTAGTGAAAAAAAAGCTTTAGTTGTTGTTGTATAAGCTATTTCTCACTCAGGGATGATATTTGCGTCTTTTTTTTTTGGTAAGGAGATTTGTTCTACTAATTACTATGTATTTTGATGAGATTAATATTATTGATCACACTTTTAATCATTAACGAATAAGAGTTCAACATTTAATAGGCAAAGTTATAATGCACAATCATTATGAACAACATACGATGAGATTCATCAACATATATTAAATTGTGTCAAGTTAGACCATATATATTCGTCTAAACCTTTCCATGAAAAGAATAATATAATGCATATTCCATCTCAATTATTTATTTGGGAGAAATATTATGCCACCACTCATGATGAGTAATAATCTTTATATTCCGTCTCAACCAAACACCGGAAAGGAAACACATACACAAACATTCAATCAAGCAACAAAATCTAATAAGTAATAAGTATACATCACTTTAATTACCACGACATAAGAAATAGCCATTTCATGAAGCAATGAATATCGAACTAAATCCATGTCATACACTTAATTACCCAAGTCTCCAATGTAGAAATCATGAATCAGTCTCTATTCACATAAACAATTATAGATTCTAAGAGAAATTATATATAAGTAATTTCATATCAAAACAAAATGTCATTTAACTTCTTATCAACAATCGGAGTGTTGAATCTAAAAGCAATAGAACAACATTAGAACATATACTACCAATAAATCTGAGTATTTTATTGGTCAGTCTCTTTTGTAAGTTCAAGTCTCATTTTTATTTAATGAGTAGTTGATTATAGTCATGGCCCATAAGCAAGTCTAACTACCATCAATAATTCAAGATACTCCCTAAGTGACTTGTAAGTCTAATTCGGTCGCAACTCAAGAGACTACTCTAATCCCACTATAGCCCTCCTAAGAATTCAACAAAACTAGCCTATAACTCTACTTTGCTTACACTTTTCTAAGGTCCCTACTATACTGCCAGAATAAATTAATTAATTAACTTTATATTGAGACTTGGATTAATCAGTTTGGGAGTTCAAACATAATGGCCCAGAACAGTGTAGCCAAGATCTAGATTTAAATCTTAAGATCGTAAGATCTTACGATCTTGCAAGGTAGGATCTAGTTAAATCGGGTGTAGGATCTTTTTGAGCAAGATTGTGGTAGGATCGCTATTTTGCTCGTAAGATCGTACGATTTCACCGATCCTATATTTTTTTTTTGAAGTNCGTGCGATTTCACCGATTCTATATATATATATATATTTGAAGATTTTGTTTTTAAAAAAAATGGTCCAAAATGTTGCTTTTGGGGACTTTTTTTGTACAAGGTCCAAAATACTCCATTTTAAACACCCAAAATTTGAAAACTCTAAGTTTGTTGTTCGAATATTGAGCTTAACATGTCAAGTATTGAGCTTAACTTGTAGTTCTTTAGGATATGAACGTAATGGGAGTGTTTTTGAGAGGTTAAGAAACTTTAAACATGAATTTTTTTTTTACAAATCTTATTATTTTATTCTCTTTATATAGTTAAGTTAATTATTTATAACCATTCATTATTTAGGTTCACACAAAGAGAATGAATTGTATGATTCAAAAAAAGATGAATGAGTTGATCTCTGTTATGTTATATTTAATCGAAAATTGAAAGGGAAAAGAACTATAAGGGAACTTAATAACATAGAAGATCTTTCTTTTGATGATGAATGTATCACTGAGAATAATGAAAAAAGAGATGAAGATATAGATGAAGTAGAAGATGAAGCATTTGAAGTTCAAGAAGTGGAAAATTTTGAATCTCATAGTATCCTGTTCTATAGATCGTTTTCACTTTGGTACACTGTTTTTTCAAAAGTGACACTTTAGTACCATGTTCTTTGCATTGTTAACACTTTGGTACCCAAATTTATTTTTCTGTTAATTTTTATGGGGAAATCGCACGTGATAATCACGTGTACAGTAAAAACACTCAAATGCTCATTTTTCACAGTTCAAACAGTGAAACACTCCAAAATCCTCTCACCCAACTGTTATTGGAATGATATTATAAAGGAGAATTATTGATGCACAAAAAATTGGCACAAAAAATTGGCACCGGGAGATATTATAAGTAATGCTTGATGTAGTGCAACTTGACGAAGAACCATTGAAGGAGGAAATAGTAAAAATACTATTTAATTATTCTAGAGTCACTTATTTAATTATAATGCATAAAACAAGAGTACATGAGCAAACAAACTCTCTTAGAATCACAATCAATTTGTAATATCATTCACTTAATTAGAAAAATACATGACAACTCAATTTATATTAAAAGTTAAGACAAAAATTGCACTATTTTTTATGTATAAACTGAAGAGAGAT
>QANZ01000742.1:16506-36622 GCA_003254925.1 Chamaecrista fasciculata | reverse complement strand
TCGGATTCTGACGTTATAAAATGCTTGTATTGTATAGAGCATATATTTTGAAGTCAGATTTTTCTGTATAATGGATTATGTGTGTTTGATGACCGGGACGATAATACTGATTAGAATTTCATTAGAAGCATGTGACACCATCTCATATTTGTTTGTGCTTTTGATCCATTTGGTGGTGACGTATTGCACTTTTTGGTGGCTTTAATATGAAATATAAAAGTTGTTGGTGGTGATTTACTGGACGCACATTTGAGTGTATATATATATATATACATATTATAGGTTGCATATTAGTGGATGTATGTGGCGTTAGAGATGGACTGTTTTACTACTCTCGATTGTGTCAAATATTTTTATAGGCTATATTTAATTTTATAATTAAATAATTACTGATGCTTATATTAATATTTGTGGGTATTAGTGTTGGGAAATCTCGGGGAAAACACGCAGCGGAAGCAAAAAGGATAAACAAAAATTGAACTCCCCAGGAATTTCCCACCTTGAGATCCGCTAGTTGAATTTAAAACCAGATACGAAAAGTGTTATACCTCAAGCTTTCAATCGAATGGTTAAACTTGGCGAGTCTGAGAAGTCCGTTTGCAACGTCCTTCCTCTGCCGATAATCCACACGAACAGTTTGTCGAACACCAAGGTGCTAGCCTTTTGCTCTGTTCTCCAAAGGAACCGGGAACTGAATCTACAGAGTTTTGATTCAAGAACTCTTTCTTGAACCAAGTTTGATGGTGGCGCAAAAGGGAGAAGACAACAACAAAACTCCTTTTGTTTTTTCTTCTCTCAAAACCCTAACAATCCCACAACTCGAATTTCTCACTAACTCTTTAGGAAAATTCGAATTCTCTCTCTAGAAAGCTAAGTGGCGATTTTTCTCTCTCTCTACTAGGAGGAAGACAAAATCAATTGTGAGCTAGGGTTAGGCTTGGGGAGCAAGTCGATATAGATATATTATTTTGGTGATTTAATATTCCTAAAATCATAATATTCTGATAATATAATTATTTTAGGACTTGAATTTACCATTAAAATATTACCTTAATATTTCAATTTAAATTCAAAATGCAATCTTGGAGAATCAAAATAAGAGATCAAATCTCCCCTTGGGACCCACCAAGATGGCGTCATCTCTCCCTTATTTATCTTGGAATTTTATAAATCAAAATCATTCCTAACTCTTAGGAATTCATGATTCACCAAAGATACTGGGTGGAGATCTCACCAAATCTATTTGAATCAAATCTTTTGATATTTTCATCAAATCTTTTGAATTCAAATTATTATTTAGATTAATAAAACAATTTTATTAACCTAAAGTGTTAAAAGAGGCGCCACCCTCATGCCGATATTAGGGGAATTTTAAAATTCAATAATTTCCTAACTTTTAGGAACCTTATCTGAATTATTTTTCCCTAATATTTTTAATTGTAAATAATTAATCCCCATTAATCATTTAACAATTATTATATTTAAATTTTTCCCACAAATTTACATACTACACAACTGTAGATCAATTAAGACAAGACCTAATGTCCCAGACATTTCCTCTGTGTCTTAAATCGTGCCACCGGAGTGACCCACGAATTAACCCTAATTCGTGTCCCTTTAAGCGGTGTCCTGATCCTGCTCATGTGTGACCCAGCAGGCCTCACGTGAAGTTGGCAGTAGGTCATCCCCATGTCCTACAAGTCGTGAGCGGACTTTAGCAAGCCATCATGACTACCCAAAACACGTGAGTTATCGTTTTTACCAAAACCGACTTAACCTTAGTACCACCTTGTCAAAAACCCTATTGTCACACGATATCTTGGTCATGGATTAGGAACAGGAAAGTCATCCATAATCCAAAACTCAACTTTCTCGATTCCCTGAGTAAGTCCCAAATCCCAGCGTGGCCACGCATTTTCCTGGACAGACTCATCGAGGGCGCCGGTTAGATATCTCTCATTTAATGAGGGAAAAAAATCCCATTTTGGCCAATCCACATTCCTCCGCACGGCAATCAACCAAACCCGTACTTAGCCCTTATGACTACCCTGTTACGGGCAGCGTTAAACTAAGCCAAAGTCTGACAACTGCAACGCCGGAATAATGATGACCTCTGGTCTAAGGCGTCGTGACAGGCGTACAGGAGAGGCAAGCTGATGACTAAACCCATGCAGGACTCTCCGGGTCAGTCCAGCAACTCGTAACCCCTTACGTAATTGCACCATGACTCTCGTACCAGCATCTAGTGCATGCATCTCTATGCACCGAGGTCATGCTGGTCTTAGTTCATTTCAAGTTCCCACTTGAATGAGCGACCAGGGACAGTTTAGATTAATTATCTCATAATTAATCACGGACTGTTATCATAGTAAACATGCTAATAATATGATAACCATTAATTTATCTCCATAAATTAATTGATATGTTCACAACATATCTATAAAATGATTGGCCCTAGGGCACAATCTCCAACAGACTCCCACTTGCACTAGGTACAATCATTAATCAAACTGTTCCTACACTAGGAACATCCATTAATGTGTCTAATCTCAATTTGACATGACATGACACTTCATGTAAGACCTGTGCTGGGGTCTCGTCTGACATTACTGTTCCTAACATTGTCATAAGAGGATCGGCAACATCATCCTCGTCTGCTACCTTATCATATCTTGATATCACCATCTCTAGGTGACCATGTCTGAGTGCATATATGTGCATACATATATCACTGTCGGAACATCAGTGGGGATCCAATCCCATTTGGTGTCTTCCTGTCTCCACAGGGTGACCACCAACCACACCTCAGACACTAGTCTTACGGTCTGCGTCTCCACGCGACCAACCCTTTGTTGTAGAATCAGCAATCGTGCTCTGCTTGGAACTCTTTCCAACTCACGATGCCATCGTTCAGGAGAAACACGTATCTATACTGTGATTTAGATACATCTTGGTAGGTTTTGGAAAACGGGCACCTGTGTAACTCCTTACACATTAATTCCACCATAAACCAAGAATTCATCCTTAGTTCTTCCTAAGTACTCAAGGATGCTTATGACAGCGGTCCAATGATACTCAACAGGGTCTCGTTGGAAACGGCTTGTCATGTTCAGGGCAAACGACACATCGGGTCAAGTACATAGCATGACGGATCCTATTGCCAAAGCATAAGGGATGCCACTCATGCGCCCTCGCTTAACAAGTGTCTTGGGACATTGTTTCTTGCTCAGGGTCAATCCTTGATTCATTGCCATGAATCCCTCTTGGAGTCTCGCATACTGAACCCCTTCAGTAACTCATCCAAGCATGTACTCTGACTCAATCCAAGAAGCCTACAAGATCTATCTCTATAGATCTGAATGCCTAGAATATAGGCAGCTTCTCCTAAGTCCTTCATTGAAAAAGATTTTCACAACCAAGATTCACAATCTCTGAGGTTGGAACATTATTTCCAATGAGCAATATGTCATTGACATATAGCACCAAGAACACAATTGTGCTCCCACTAACCTTCTTGTAAACACAAGGTTCGTCAGCGTTTTGTAAGGAGCCAAACTCTTTTGAGTACTTCATCAAAACGGTGATTCCAACTCCGTGATGCTCGCTTCAATCCATAAATGGATTTCCAAAGCTTGCACACCTTTACTGGTTCCTCAGGACATTCAAACCCCTCAGGTTGTGTCGCACACATCCCCGGGCAGCCTTCCAGGCTGTTTTGACATCCATTTGCCATATCTCATAGTCATAATATGCGACTATGGCAAGCAGGATCCTAATGGTCTTGGCCATTGCAACAGGGGAAAAGGTTTCGTCATAGTCAATACCATGACGTTGCGTAAAACCCTTTGCAACTAGCCTAGCCTTGAAGACGTT
The DNA here is from genome assembly GCA_003254925.1 of Chamaecrista fasciculata. Classification (NCBI taxonomy): domain Eukaryota; kingdom Viridiplantae; phylum Streptophyta; class Magnoliopsida; order Fabales; family Fabaceae; genus Chamaecrista; species Chamaecrista fasciculata. Next base: position 32,749 of record QANZ01000742.1, on the reverse strand, counting down.
GACATTGTCATCCATGTCTGTTTTCTCCTTGAAAACCCACTTGCACCCTACGGGTTTTACCCCTTCAGGTGCATCAACCAAGGTCTAACCTTGTTGTTACACATGGACTATATCTTAGCCTTCATGGCTTCAACCTATTTCTCAGAGTTGGGATCTACGATGGCTTTTGATAGGTGGTAGGCTCACCACGCTCCATGAGCAACACATCCCTGTTTTCAGTCACGAGAAATCCCCATTTCTCTGGCTGGAAACGTGTCCTATCAGACCTTCGTGGTCCTTGTGTCATTGGAGGAGCATCCACAACACCTTGTGGTTCTTCTCCAGTTTCCGTCTGCGCCTCTGAAGTGCCTTGTGGATCTTGAACTCCTTCAAGATCTACCTTACTCCCACTGTTTCTTTTGGAAACAAGATCCTTCTCTAAGAAGATCAACTTCTGACTACAAACTCTTTGTTGTCAGATGGGTAGTAAACATAGTATCCCTTCGTTTCCTTGGGGTACCCTACATGCACTTGGGGTTTTCGGAGATAGTTTATCGTTTGCTTAACGTAAACTTCGCATCCCCAAATTTTGAGATAAGACACTATGGGACTCTTCCCATCCATATCTCATATGGTGTCTTCTCAACTGCCTTAGACGGAACACGGTTAAGTGTGAACGCGGCAGCTTCCAAAGCATTTCCTCAAAAGGATCGGAAGATCAGTTTGACTTATCATAGATCGAACCATATCAAATAGAGTTCGATTCCTCCTCTCGGAAACACCATCCCCATGGGGTTTCAGAAGGGGCAAGTTGTGAGACCATCTCACAGCTTCTAAAATGATCAACAAATCCTTGACTCAAATACTCGTCTTTTCGATCGGATCGAAAGACTTTGATTTTCTTGTCAAGTTAGTTCTCTACTTCATTTTGAAATCTCTATTTCAAAAGACTCTGACTTATGCTTTAATAGGTAGCCCAAGTCAAACCTATTGAAGCAGCTAGTAAGAGTAACCACCTTTAGCTTGGGTACTCATGGGTCCACATACATCACCATGTATGATTCCCAACAAGTTAGATGCCCTCTCACTGTGGTCAGTGAAAAGCGCCTTTGTCATTTTTTCCAAGTAAGCAAGATTCGCAAGCATCATATGATTCAAAATCAAATGATCTTAGAAGTCCATCTCTATGGAGCTCCTCTAGGCGTTTCTCGTTTATATGGCCTAAACGACAATGCTAAAGGTATGTAGGGTTAGATTCTCCAATCTTAATCCTTTTTGTATCAGTGTTATAGATATTGTTATCGTGTCAACGTTCAAATTTCAAGATGCAATGTTTATCTTGCAAATCGCATAAGCAAATAAACATCATCTTTATAAATCGAACACCATTCTTTCCAGTTCACACACATGCAAAACCTTCTTTATCAAATAAGAAAGAGAAGCATTGTTTGAACTTTAAAGAAGGTACATGATAACAATAAGTTAAGCCCAGAGGGCAAAACAAGCTCGCATGTTCCTACAACAACAGCAGCAACCCTTGCTCTATTGCCCACTTGTAGGTTCATCTCGCTTCTGTTCAGCTTTCTACTGTCTCTAAGACCCTTCACATCGAATGTGAAAACCACATGTTGTATCTAATACCCAAGCAGTTGTAGTAGACAAGTGAACGTCTATAACGAAGATACCAGAAGTAGAGATCTTATCTCTCCTTTTATTTATTTGATCTTCCCAATACAATTTGCGTTTTCTCAAAAGGCAAATTGCATCCTTTGAAGGCCTTGCCTTCTTGGTAGGTAGTGGGTCAGGCTCAGCCGCTGGCTTGGTCCCACCAAACTCGGCGTCTCCTTTCCTCTTTCCTTTGCCCTTCCCTTTCCCTGATTTTGGAACGTTTCCCTGAGATGTGTGACCATCTCTACAGCCGACAATATTCCCTTGTTCAACTCCATGAACTATTGTGGCTAGCATCAGGCAAGCGACGTCCAAGAGTCATTGAAGTGCTTCTCCAAGCAATTCTTTATGCTCTTGGAGCGTTCTTGGCATGCTCATCAGGGGAGGGATTTCTAGGACATAAAATTTCCTTTGTTGGGTGAGAACAGATCTCAAATTACAAAACCAGTCGGGGAAGTCAGCAGCATCCCCCGTTGGGTTGAGAACAATTCTCAAATTACAATATCAGTTAAGGAATTTTGTCCTAGACAACTTGTCCTTCTCAAGGACAGATCGCAGTGATAGTGATGAACTATTATTTGTTGCCATTGATTCTACAACTTAAGATATGAAAAGTTTGAAACAGCAGGAATATATCCACCATTTTATAAAACCCAGTAAAATTTATTATTTGTGGCTAAGACCCATATTTCACCAAAGTCTACCGTCGCGGAGGGCGATCATGCATCCTTTAGCTATTTAGGTAGGTAACTCCTTACCAATCACATCTCTATGTGACTCTTAGATCTTTATTGGACTGTATGATCATATGATACGGCATGTTTATCCCATCTAATGCCTTGAGGCCCAAAACCGTTTTGATAGCCCCATTAAGTCACACAATAAAACTTGTGAATGGCAAGGCCCAAACGACGAGGCCGAAGCCCACCCCCATATCATCAAGGCATCCCTTAAACACGTGTCGCAGAGGGCGATCACCGCATTTAATGATCCAAGACTTCAATGGGCGTCGAACTGAAAACCCCCATTCACCCGTGTCTCGTCAAGGTCAAGTTAGATATGTGTCGCGGAGGGCGATCACCGCTCTACGATGAACAAGATTTCAACAGGGTGTTTTATTGATGACATTAAAACTTAAGATTTTCTAAAAGGGTTTGATTTTTGAAAAAGTTTCGTTTTATAGTTTAATTTTAAAACTCCTTTTAAAATTAAACGAGTCATGCCACATGTTTATCACCCCATGTATCACATACATATATAAACATGTGCACGGATCTTGCATCATAAGCAAAATCCCACGCTCGTATCGTATACGTGTTTGTTGCGCTAAAACGGGGTAAATAGCATGTTAAAATCGCGTCATAAACATACATCTAGCGCTTTGTATCACATACAGACTAAATGTAAAACAGATATATATCGTGTTTAGATATGGCCCACCTATCCTAATAATTCTCCCAAGCCAATGAGAGAATTTTTCTAAAAAGAAAAGTAAAATTACAAGAGAATAAACCCCAGTTACATTGAGGTATAAACTGAAAAGTAAAATTACATCGGATAGAGGGAGACGACACGCAGGCCGTATACACCAAAAACCTAGAGCCATATCCAACACCACACAATTACATATATGAACCATTCATACAATTATGTCAAACACGATATATTTCCAACACATATCAAAAACGATTTTTGTAGGTGTTTAAATTAGGGTGTGGAATTTTAACATGCCTTCTTCTTGAAAATAGGCCCATTATCAATAATTATAAAATTCAGGAATCATATTCCAAAATTTCAATTATTGACCCAAAAATTTTAAAATTCATAATTTTATTAAATTTTCAGTCACCCACATAATATTATGATTAAAACACTTTTAACCATAATTATATGGAATTTCGACTTTGGCCTATATTTACAAGAAAATTTTCCAAATCAATCCAATTGATTTCTTTATGTATCACATACATAAATTTGCACCTTTTCTTGTAGATTCAATTTTAAGAAAAATATTCGGTGGATTTTTGTAAAACCAAAAACATGATTGAAACTGGTAAAACATGCCAAGCATACATAACATGTACACAAAAATGATTTTAAATCCAGGACTAGCGTGGCTCTGATACCACTGTTGGGAAATCCCAGGGAAAACACGCAGCGGAAGCAAAAAGGATAAACAAAAATTGCGCTCCCCAGGAATTTCCCACCTTGAGATCCGCTAGTTGAATTTAAAACCAGATACGAAAAGTGTTATACCTCAAGCTTTCAATCGGATGGTTAAACTTGGCGAGTCTGAGAAGTCCGTTTGCAATGTCCTTCCTCTGCCGATGATCCACACGAGCAGTTTGTCGAACACCAAAGTGCTAGCCTTCTGCTCCTTTCTCCAAAGGAACCGGGAACTGAATCTACAGAGTTTTGATTCAAGAACTCTTTCTTGAACCAAGTTTGATGGTGGCGCAAAAGGGAGAAGACAATAACAAAACTCCTTTTGTTTTTCCTTCTCTCAAAACCCTAACAATCCCACAACTCGAATTTCTCACTAACTCTTTAGGAAAATTCGAATTCTCTCTCTAGAAAGCTAAGTGGCGATTTTTCTCTCTCTCTACTAGGAGGAAGACAAAATCAATTGTGAGCTAGGGTTAGGCTTGGGGAGCAAGTCGACTTGCTCCCCATATATATAGATATATTATTTTGGTGATTTAATATTCCTAAAATCATAATATTCTGATAATATAATTATTTTAGGACTTGAATTTACGATTAAAATATTACCTTAATATTTCAATTTAAATTCAAAATGCAATCTTGGAGAATCAAAATAAGAGATCAAATCTCCCCTGGGACCCACCAAGATGGCGCCATCTCTCCCTTATTTATCTTGGAATTTTATAAATCAAAATCATTCCTAACTCTTAGGAATTCATGATTCACCAAAGATACTGGGTGGAGATCTCACCAAATCTATTTGAATCAAATCTTTTGATATTTTCATCAAATCTTTTGAATTCAAATTATTATTTAGATTAATAAAACAATTTTATTAACCTAAAAAGGTTAAAAGAGGCGCCACCCTCTTATATATATATTGGGGAATTTTATAATTCAATATTTTCCTAACTCTTAGGAATCTTATTTGAATTATTTTTCCCTAATATTTTAATTGTAAATAATTAATCCCTATTAATCATTTAACAATTATTATATTTAAATTTGTCCCACAAATTTAAATACTACACAACTGTAGATCAATTAAGACAAGACCTAATGTCCCAGACATTTCCTCTGTGTCTTAAATCGTGCCACCGGAGTGACCCACGAATTAACCCTAATTCGTGTCCCTTTTAAACGGTGTCCTGATCCTGCTCGTGTGTGACCCAGCAGGCCCCACGTGAAGTTGGCAGTAAGTCATCTCCATGACCTACAAGTCGTGAGCGGACTCTAGCAAGCCATCACGACTACCAAAAACACGTGAGTTATCGTTTTTACCAAAACCGACTTAACCTTAGTACCACCTTGTCAAAAACCCTATTGCCACACGATATCTTGGTCATGGATTAGGCACAGGAAAGTCATCCATAATCCAAACCTCAACTTTCTCGATTCCCTGAGTAAGTCCCAAATCCCAGCGTGGCCATGCATTTTCCTGGACAGACTCATCGAGGGCGCCAGTTAGGTATCTCTCATTTAATGAGGGACAAAATCCCATTTTGGCCAATCCACATTCCTCAGCACGGCAATCAACCAAACCCATACTTAGCCCTTATGACTACCCTGTTACGGGAAGCATTAAACTAAGCCAAAGTCTGACAACTGCAACGCCGGAATAATGATGACCTCAGGTCTAAGGCGTCGTGACAGGCGTACAGGAGAGGCAAGCTGATGACTAAACCCATGCAGGACTCTCCGGGTCAGTCCAGCAACTCGTAACCCCTTACGTAATTGCACCATGACTCTCGTACCAGCATCTAGTGCATGCATCTCTATGCACCGAGGTCATGCTGGTCTTAGTTCATTTCAAGTTCCCACTTGAATGAGCGACCAGGGACAGTTTAGATTAATTATCTCATAATTAATCACGGACTGTTATCATAGTAAACATGCTAATAATATGATAACCATTAATTTATCTCCATAAATTAATTGATATGTTCACAACATATCTATAAAATGATTGGCCCTAGGGCACAATCTCCAACAATTAGTCCATAAATTTATTTTAACATGATGGTTAAAAATTTTTTTGAAGTGCATATAATTGTTAAAATGCATATTATGAGTTATAAGTGTTCTGTGATTTGCATATTTAAACGAAGAGTAGCCACAACATCTTTGTATAATTGTAAAAATATGCATTCTTGTTTTGATTTATATCAAATGTAGAAAATCACATATAGATTTAAGAACACCAATTTAGTTGAATATTTAAATGTAATTTATATTTGCCCACAGGGAGATTGTTATATTTTTATTATTCAACTAGGATGGAAAGATATTGCGTTGTAGTTTCTAAGTAGCCTACAGGTATTAGGAAATATAAATGCCACCTATCTTCATCATTTATAGACAAATTCATATGTATGTTGAATTATTTGCCCACATGGAGATTTTTAGTGATACGAAATTGTAATGAGTATGTTTTACATTGGTAAACATGCATTATGTTATTATTGGTGATTGCCATATTTGTTTGAATAGCATATAATAATGTTTGAAACCTGAAATGCAGCTTCTTCGAATCTGTATCTCTTACTCGCTGATACAAGCAATAAAATTGTGTTGGAGGGAAGCAACTATAAGGCCTGAAAGGAGGATGGTTCTTTAGAGCTTGTGCAATTTAACATGCCTCTTAAAATTCGGTATTGTACCAATAATTATAATTCAAGAATCAAATTCAAGAATTCGAATTATTGGTCTAAAATTATTAAATTCTTAATTTAAAAATTCGACTTCCCTATAATATTATAATTAAAACAATTTTAATCAAAATATATATAAGGATTTCAACTAATACCAAGATTTTAAGAAAAATTCTTTTAAATCAATCCAATTGATTTCCTATGTATCAAATACATAATCTTGCACCAATTCTTTTAGATCTAAGTTCAAAAATCATGTGGTGGGTTTTCGCAAAACTTTAAGCATGTGATTAAAACTATAAACATCAAACATACATCTCATGTATATCACACAACTAGTATAAACATACAATTAGCGTGGCTCTGATACCACTGTTGGGAAATCACAGAGGGAGCGCAGCGGAAGAAATTAAAAATTTTGGACTAAAACGCAAATAAAACTAAAAGCTAACTCTGTGATTCCTTCCAGGATCCACTAACTATGTTTATACCAGATAAGAAAAGATGTTTACCTAGTTTTGATCGGTGACTTATCGTATTCGCGAATTTGAGAAGTCCACAGAGTGTCCTTCCTCTACCAGTGATCCACACGAGCAGTTTGGCAGATGCCTAGGTGCTAGCCTCCTTCACTTCTTCCCAAGTGAATACGGGAACTCTATCTATGATTCTTGAATAATCAAGAACTGTTCTTGATTATCAAGATTGATTGGGAAGTACTAATATTATCAGGTGCAGGTCCAATTCTCTTTCTTCAAGAAAATCGACTCACTCTCATAATATTAGGACTAGGCGATTTTTCACTCTCTATAGATGCTCTAGGCGAAATTCTTGGTCTGACCAAGAATTGATCTGTGTTGTGAGTTATCTCTGAGATAGGCGCCTAGTGCCTCTATTTATAGTGTTCTCATTCCTAGTTTTAGGGAATCCTAATCCAATTAGGATATCTCTAAGATATGGGATATCTTTTAGATATCTCAAAATATCTTTTGATTTATAATATTAAACTTAATATTATAATTCAAAAATAAAGCCCAATTTTCGAATTTGACCTATCCAAGATCAAATCTTGGATCAAATCTTGATTTGCTCAAATCCTATTGGTTGGAATGAGTCATGAGATTTTGATTTTATAATTTAAATATTACTTTAATAATTAAATATAAAAATCGACTTTAGCCTAGACCCAAACTCTAAAATGCAAGATCAAATCTTCCATCCCAAGAAAGGGGGTAGGCGAAATTCTCATGGAGTTTTTGGAGGAATTTTATAACAACCCAAACTCCTTAGGTAGTTATAACTAATTCCTAACAATTTTGAATAAAAGAATTACCTTAATATCTTTTAATTCAAATCCTATATCTTTTCCAAAAGATATTTATCTTATCTTTATTTAATTAATAAAAACAATTTCTATTAATAAAAACAAAGATAATGAGGCGCCACCCTCATCCTTTTATTTCCCAATTTTAGTGAATTTAATAAATCAATAATTCCCTAATTTTTAGGAAACTTATTTAATTTATTTATTCACTAATATTTTAATTGTAAAACTATTTAACAATTAATTTAAATTTAAATTTGTCCAACAAATTTAAAACCTCAATCATAGATATTTATTTAAGACAAGATTTAATGTCCTAAGACATTTAACTATGTCCTAAATTGTGTCACCTAAGTGACTCACGAATTAACCCTAATTCGTGTCCCAAAAATTAGCATCTTGATCCTGCTCATGTGTGACCCAGCAGGCCTCACGTGAAGTTGGCAGCAAATCATCTTATGATTCACAAGTTGTGAGCGGACTCTAGCAAGCCATCACAACTACCCAAAACACGGGAGTTATCGCTTTAACGATTTAACGATTTAACCTAAATACCACCTTGTCATAATTCCTATTGTCTCACGATATTTTGGTCATGGATCAGGCACGGGAATGTCATCCAAAATCCAAACCACAACTTTCTCGATTTCCTGAGTTAGTCCCATTTCCTTGTGTGGCCACACATTCCTTGGACAGACTCATCGAGGGGCCCAGTTAAATATCTCTCATCTTAATGAGGGACAAAATCCCATCTTGGTCAACCACATTCCTCAGCACGGCAATCAACCAAACCCGTACCTAGCCCTTATGGCTACCCTGTTACGGGCAACGTTAGACTAGGCCAAAGTCTGACAACTACAATGCCGGAATAGTCAAGACCTCAGGTCTAAGGCTATTGTGACAGGTGTACAGGAGAGGCTCGCTTATGACTAAACCCATGCAGGACTCTCCGGGTCGGTCCAGCAACTTGTAACCCTTACATAATTGCATCATGACTCTCGAGAAGCATCTAGTGCATGTATCTCTATACACCGAGGTCATGCTGGTCTTGGTTCATTTACGCTCCCACGTGAATGATCGACCAGGGACAGTTTTAGATTATTTATCATATAATTAATCAAGGATTGTTATCATAGTAAACATGCTAATATTATGATAACCATTAATTTATCTCCATAAATTAATTAATATGTTCAAAACATATTTATAAAATGATTGGCCCTAGGGCACAATCTCCAACATGTTAGTGTCTGTTCTGACACATGGTGGATTGACACTGGATCTATGATCCATATTGTTAATACCATGCAGGGTTTTCTCAGCATAAGGAATCCACATCCAAGTGAGCATAAGGTCTTTCCAGGAAATGGAATTGGCTCAAACGTGGAAGCTGTAGGAACTTTTAGGATTGTTTTGTTTACTGGTTATGTATTGGATCTGGAACAGACATTTTATGTACCCAGTTTTTCTAGGAATTTGATTTCTGTTTCAAAACTGATATCTTTGGGATATTCTATGAACATTTCTGGTTCTAGTTTTGATTTGAATAAGAATTCCATTCCTGTTGGAAAGATTACTATTGTTGATGGTTTGCTCAAACTCCATACATGCCCTAATAATCTTAGTTCTTATGTTACAATGCATGGTAATTCTGGAATGAAAAGATATGTCATGATTGAGGATTCTGCTAGCCTGTGGCATAAGAGATTGGGACATATCTCCATAGAGAGGGTCAAAAGATTAGTAAATGATGGGGTTCTTAGATCCTTAGACTTTACTGACTTTGGCCAATGTGTGGACTGCATTAAAGGCAAGCAGACCAACATGCCACATAAAGGGGCTAGGAGAAGTTCTGAACTATTAGAGATCATACACACTAATATATGTAGCCTTGACTTATGTTCTGATGGTCAAAAATATTTTATCTCCTTTATTGATGATTTCTCACGATACATTTACATCTACTTGCTTTATAATAAAAGTGAGGCACTTGATGCCTTTATGGTGTATAAAGCAGAAGTAGAAAAAGCAATATGGTAAGCAGATTAAGATAGTGAGATCTGATAGAGGAGGTGAATATTTTGAAAGGTACACTGATAATGGACAGGCACCTGGTCCATATGCTAAGTTCCTTGAAAAGAGCATGGTATAGTTGCACAATACACCATGCCTGGCTCACCTGATATGAATGGTGTAGCTGAAAGGAGGAACCAGACTCTATTGGACATGGTGAGGAGTATGCTTAGCAGCTCCAAGCTCCCTATTTCCTTGTGGAGAGATGCACTTAAGACAGTTGTGTATATTTTAAACAGGGTTCCAACAAAGGCTGTATCTAAGACACCTTTTGAAATCTGGAAAGGTTGGAACCCTGTTGGAACCCTGTTTAAAATACAGCCTTTGTTGACTATAACTGCATATTTTGTTGGCTATGCAGAAAAGTCAAAGGGATACAAGTTTTACTGTCCATCACATACAACCAGGTTTGTGGAGTATAGGAATGCCAAATTTCTTGAGAATGACGTGATTAGTGGGAGTGATCAATCACATGACTTGGTCAGTGATAATGATCACATCAATGAAATGATCCCTACTAATCATGGTGGGACATTAGTTATACAAAACACCTATCCTGTTGGGGTGAATGTAGAACATAATGAAGTCCCACATTAAGACATTGATCATGCTAAAAATCAAGAGGATATTCATATTGAAAATGATACCATCCAAGTTGAGGAACCTCATAATGTTATGGAGGTACCTCAGATAGTGGTAGAAGATGCCCTTGGTGAGCAACCTCAACCTCCACAAGAGGTTGAATTGAGAAGATCAATGAGATCAAGAAAGTCAACAATTCCTGGTGACTACATTGTGTACATGACGGAGTCAGACATAAGTATTGATGATGACCCCATTACTTTTTCTCAGGCTATGACTGGTGAAAATTCTAAATTTTGGTTTGATGCTATGATTGATGAGATGGAATCCATGGTGAGCAACAATGTATGGGACCTTGTAGAATTGACTAGTGATGCCAGAGCAATTGGTTGTAAATGGATCTTTAAGACCAAAAGAGATTCTCTAGGCAATATTGAGTGCTGCAAGGCACGATTAGTTGCCAAGGGTTTCACCCAAAAGGAGGGAATTGACTACACGGAGACTTTCTCTCCTGTATCAAAGATTGATTCCTTCCGTATCATCATGGCATTAGTTGCTCATTTTGACTTAGAATTACACCAAATGGATGTTAAGACCGCTTTCCTTAATGGTGAACTTGAGGAAGAGGTCTATATGAGACAACCTGAGGGGTTTATTTCAAGTACTGGTCAAAATCTAGTATGCAAATTGAAGAGGTCTATATATGGGCTCAAGCAGGCTTCACAATAGTGGTATACTAAATTCCATGATGTAATCACATCTTTTGGTTTTGTTGAAAACATTATGGATCAATGTATATATCACAAGGTCAGTGGGAGCAAGGTCATATTCTTGATCTTATATGTGGATGACATACTGCTTGCAGCAAGTGACTTGGGGTTGCTACATGAAGTGAAACAATTTCTGTCTAAGAACTTTGAAATGAAAGATATGGGTGAGGCATCTTATGTCATTGGGATTAAGATCCATAGAGACAAATCTCAGGGTATCCTGGGGTTATCACAAGAAACCTATATCAATAAAGTTCTTGAACGTTTCAGAATGAAGGATTGTTCACTAAGTGTAGCACCTATTGTGAAAGGGGACAAATTCAGCTTGTTTCAGTGTCCCGATAATGAGATTGAGAAGAAAGAGATGGAAAATGTTCCCTATGCTTCAGCGGTTGGAAGCCTTATGTATGCTCAGGTTTGCACAAGACTAGACATAGATTTTGCTATTGGCATGTTGGGAAGATACCAGAGTAATCCAGGAATGGATCACTGGAGAGCTGCAAAGAAGGTCATGAGGTATCTGCAAGGTACCAAGAAGTATATGCTTACTTATAGGAGGACTGACAACTTGGAAGTTGTTGGTTATTCAGACTCAGATCTGGTAGGGTGTGTTGACACAAAGAAGTCAACATCTGGTTACATATTTCTGCTAGCTGAGGGAGCTATATCATGGAAAAGTGTGAAACAAACACTAGTAGCTACCTCTACTATGGAAGCTGAGTTTGTCTCCTGTTTTGAGGCAAGTTCACAAGGAATATGGTTGAAGAATTTAATCACTAGGCTTATGATTGTTGACTCAATCTCTAGGCCAATAAAGATGTACTATGACAATATAGTTGTTGTCTTCCTAGCCAAGAATAATAAGAGTGGTAGTCGAAGTAAACACATCGACATTAAGTACTTGGCCTTGAATGAACAAGTTAAAGCTAATCAAGTGGTCATAGAACATATAAGCACTAAAGAGATGCTTGCGGATCCATTGACTAAAGGGATGCATCCAAAGGAATTCAAGGATCTTGTACCTCGTTTGGGACTAAAATCATTGTGATTTAGTTGAGGTATGTTTTAAGTGATGATGTTATATTTTGGTTTGTTGTCTCTTTTAGTTGTATACATTCTTGTGATACAAACAAACATTAAGATTGAACCCGAATAAACATTGATGGTTTGTTCATAAAGATTTATGCCACTATTAAGATACAAAAGAAGTTGTTTAGTGATGCATGGAAGGTAATATTCACTTTTAGAAGACTTACCGCCATGATCCTAACAATGTATTCTGATTAAAGTTTTTGTTTTGAGTAGACTAAATTCGGACCAAGTGGGAGAATGTAGGAATAATTAATTATTTATTATTAATTATAATATTATGTATTAATTATTTTCTATATATGGTCCTCATTAAAAACTCTTTGGGTCTATATTTGTTAGTTACTCAAAATATTAAGTGGTGATTGATTGGAAATCAATTATGATTTTATTGAGTAGGAAATATCTCCTTGATGGAAGGAAATAATCCCACTAAATCAGGCAAGAGGGTTCCTGGTCAAATAGTAGTTATCAACCTAATTCCCATCATGAGGATACCACGCTCTTGACCAGAAAAGTCTCTACCGTAACAATTCTCTCTTCTCGTTTAACTCTGACTCTCTTGGTTTTGCAGTGTTCTTTTGTTCTCTCCATTTGTGATCAGAGAAAGCTTTGACTATGGTTGAAGGTATTTATATTTTGTCTCTTCCGCTGTGCTGAAACAATAGAATAATCATAATGTTTGAGTTTGTTCTATGTTTCTTGTTCTTTTTGTAATAAGAGTCATATATATGTGTTTATGATTCTGAGTTTCTTACAGTTTTTTTTTCTTCTTTAGTATCTCAACACATGCATGATTCACACAATATACTCTTCTTGGGACATATATTAAAATCGGAGCAAATACATTTAAAAATAAAAACAAACTTTAAACAAGAAACTATTAAGAAAAAGTTAAACCATAAACTTGTTAGGATTGTCCAACCAAGCTGAATCCAAACGATTAGAAATTGTGCCTTATCAAGCTCACGATTTTACAAAAAATAGAAACCATAATCAAAACTAGAAACTACTTGTCGAACACCTCCAAAAACAATGCTCTCCACACCAAAAATTGTGTGTCTAACACCTCCAGAAACTATGTTCTCTAAACATGAAACTATGTCTAGAAACTATGTTCTCAACCCAAAAAACTTGTGTGCTCAACAAAAAATAAATATGGTCATTTTGATATTAATCTAGAGTCACACTATTCGATCTTGAAGACATTGATTTCCCTAAAACAATATAGTTCATAACCATAAAGATGCCATTGGAAAACTCTTGGAGCTACTATTCTTGACTCATTGGTTTATCAAAAGTAATTAGATAAACAATACTCTACTGATCTTATTTATCCAAAGAGTTTTCTTGGTATGTTTATCAAATTATAGTCTCTATTGCCTTTTTTTAGTATGTCATATTAAGAAAATATATGTTTTAAGGGAAAGTTTAATGTTTAGTTTTGAATTTATAGTTTTTTGTTAAAACTCTTTATGGCAAAAATATGGCAAAAATTGTCTGAGGAATGAACTAGTCGAATTTTGTTAAAGCCAGTCAACAACTATCTGAACCGGGTAAAATCGGCGGTTAAGTTGAGTTACCCAAGTTCACATTTTTCATTATCTCTGGAAAAGTAGAGAAAAAAAGATGAAGCAAATCTAAAAGATGATGAATTGATTAAACATGAAGTTGCTCCGTCCATGGATGATGAAGGATGTGTGGATTTCGTTTTGAATAATTTTGGAAACAGTACAATGATAAAATTAAATTATAAAAATAAAATAATATCTTAGACACAAATTTTGTTAATTATATGTAAGCATTAAATAGATTGTATTCAGTCTTCTCTATTAAAAAAACAATTATTCGGATGGATAACGTTTGAGGGACCAATTGTGCTAAATTTTGAAAAACTGAGGGACCAATATAGAACGAAAATAACTGAGGGACCAATTTGAAACATCAAGCATAACTGAGGGACCAAATTAGGACTTTGGCCTATTTTTTTAAAATCCAAGATATAGTCACAGTATTAAAAATAGTCTTACAAGTTTTCACTTAATTTTTTTGACTATTTAAATTTCCACAACTTTAAACAAAAAACTAAAGAAATAAAGAAAAAAACTAAACCAAGAATTTGTTGGCTATAAAAACAAGATATAGAATTTATCCAAAACAAGTAATATATAGTCATATTGATCTAATACCAACATCAAAAACTGCCCTTATAAAGCTCAGCTTTACAAAACTAAAATATGTAATCAAAACCAAAACTACTTGCATAATGCACACCTCAAAAAACAATGCTTTCCAAACCAGAAACTGTGTGACTAAAACTTCCAGAGAAAAACCGCATTCCTAAAATTAGAAACCGTGTGCCTAACCACTCTAGAAACCATGTTCTCAACCAAAAAAAACTATGTGCGAAACAAATTATAAATAGGGTTTTTCTGACAATAGCCTTGAGTCGGACATAATTTTCAGACTTTGATTTCCTACCAACAATATAGTTCACAACCATATATTTGGCACCATGGTGAACAAAGATGATGAAGATGAAAGTGAAGATGCCATTGGAGAAACCTTGAAGCTACTATTCTCAAATTGACTCATTGATTTACCAAAAGTAAGATAAACAATACTCTATTTATCTTAATTATCCATTGGGTTTTCTTTATACAACAAAATAGTGAATTAGGGATGGAATTTAGGGATGGAAAAATTTCTGTCTCTGATTAGTTACAAATTTGTCCCTAATTTTGTCCCTAATTGTGCAAAATTTGTTGAGATAATTAAGGCACAAAATTATGGACGAAATTGTTTTGTCCCTAATGTCTAAACAAAATCTGTCCCAATTTTCTAAGTAATCTGCCCCAATTTGTTTTTTTTTTTCGTACCAATTTTTTTTCCACGCCAAATTTTTTTTAAAGAGTATATAAATCAAGTTTGAGTTACCAGCTTATATATACTAGAGGCTTGGCGTGCCCTAACGAGCATGCAAATATGTATGTAAAATATAAAATTATTTAAAAATAATTTGTTAAGAGAGAATTTCACATGGTACCGCAAAGTGTCACTTTTTAAATCACCGGGTACTAAAGTGACATATGACCAAACTATAGGGTACCAAAGTGTAATTTACCCTTTTTTTATGGAGTTTAAAATATTAATGAAAATCAAAAGTAACTTGTATGGAGTGAGACTTGAGAAAACCTGGGCTAGAGAAAAGTGGGTGATTTCTTTTTCTTTTTTAAATTTTTAATTCAATAATTTTGACCAACCATAAAAGGGTGGAGCCATATAATATAGTATAGATATATATATATATATATTTCTCCTCTTCTCTTGGTTTTTGTGGTTTGTTTCCCTAATATTATATGAATATATATGACTAAGGAAATTGATCAATTTTCATCATCTTGTTCATATTCTTATTTTTTTCGTCTTTTTTATTAATTGAGGGAGAATTAGGACATGATTCTTTTTTCGTCTTTGAGTTATTTATTAGGACTCATAGAAAGAAAGGGACGAATAAATTTGTTGATCAAAGATCAGCAGATGTATATGTAAGTATATATAATACTTTTGTTATATGTTTTAGATTATTATTGGTTTCTACGAAGTTTTGTTAGACCATTTAATTAGACAAGTGATGATATCTTGATTGTTGAATTGTTTGAATTATTTTAAATTGTTGTTTGTCACAAGAAGCTTACAATTAGATAAAAATTGTAGGAGTTGGGGCTGATGAAAGAGGAAAAAATTTATTTGAGATTATAGAGGCTCAAGCCGAACAATTAGCTCGTCATGAAAAGCTTTTCAAATGATTATTGGCAGAAAAATCAAGGTATCATCATAGCCGTCGGAGCCATAAGAAACAACAAAGATATAGGAGTCATTGTCGTGGTGGCAACAATGACAGC
>QANZ01000742.1:0-15564 GCA_003254925.1 Chamaecrista fasciculata | reverse complement strand
CTTCATCATGCTTAGATTTTCATATTTTAAGTCTTGAGTTTATCTATTTTAGCTTTGACTATATAACTACTTGACATTAGAGGCAACATGAAACATTGATCTTTCTCATACTTAGATTTTTTTGTTTTATGTCTTGAATTTTTAGCTTTGACCATAGCTACTTGATATTAAATGTGGACTACATTAGTATGTGACATTTTATTTCATAAAATGAATAGATTAATATTATTGAATGTTTGAATATGTTAATATTAATTTGAAATTTTTAATTATAAATATTATAATCAAATTTTTAAAAAATCATTAAAAAATATGATAAAATATTAGGGACGGAATCACAATGCATTTGTCGAGAGGAACGATACAATTTAGTGATCTAGGGACGAAAGTTTTTGTCCCTAAAATAGGGACGGAAATAGATACAAAATATTTTGTCCCCAATTAGAGAGGGATGTTCTGGCCCCAATTAGGGGTGGATTTAAGGACAAAATATATTGTCGCTAATTAGAGATAGATTTAGAGACATTATTTTTTGTCCCTAATTAGGGACGGAATGAAAAATTTTGTCTCTAAACATTTCGGACAAAGTGTTTGTCAACGGAAGTTTTCCGTCCCTAACATTATTAGGGACAAAATTTTCTACAATTAGGGACGGAAATTTCCGTCCCTAATTTAATGCTTTCTTATTACCCTTTTAGATGTAAAACCTTGTATCAGGTGAAAACCCAAAGAAGGGATTGCAATAAAAAGTTTTTAGGGTCTTGTTGTTCTTTCCATTTGAATCGGTACAAGTACGTGTGCACGGATATAGATATGAGTATAGGGTACAACTATTTTTACAAATTATAGTATGTGTACAGTAAAATATATTTACACAAAAAAAGAAGTTAAAAGAATATTATATATATCATAATTTTTCATTTAAAAAAAGAGTTAATTAAAAAGTTTTAATTTCTAAAGATAAGTTATAGAAAAACTAAAAATAAATTAAAAAATTGAATTCAATTCACATGTATATTTTCATTTTTCAAACCATATAATAATTAATTAAAAAAATACAAGTCCGTCTCTAACACTCCTTCCAATGCTTCTTGAATGATAAAATAAAATTAAAAAATAGAAAAAGAGGAATAGTGGACACTAGAGAGTGGACACCAAATGCTATTAGAAAAAAAAGGAGAAAGCGTTTCAGTTTCTCTAATTTATTATTCAAATTTATTTTCTTTTTTAAAACTTGAAATAGGCAAGTATAAATGCTTCATTGCATACACCAAAAACTATGTGCTCATCTAATTATAAATAGTTTTTTTTTTTTGGCCTGTTAATTATAAATAGTTGGACCACTCTCATACTAAAGCTAAACCACACAAGTCTTTAATTTCATATGATTCACACAATAGGCTATTCTTGATACATATATTAAAACTTAGGCCAATACATCTTGTAACAGCCGAGGAAAATTTTAATTTTAATTGAGGTGAGTTATAATTCTAAGATTGGCAAAAGGAAGAGCAATTAACTTTGGAAAGAAAATTGTGAAGGAATTGTGAAGAATTTTGATGGAAATAAGTTAAGGAAGTGTAATTGTACTAGTGGGAAGGACCAAAGTGCAAGTTCGGGAAATTATTTTGGTTGTGAATGAAATTAATTTAATTTGAGTTTAAGGCTCAAGGGACCAAAAGGGAATTATTGAGTGACTGAATTATGAATTTATGGGAAAATTGGAGTTCAATTAAGGGATTTTATGGAAAGGAAATAGAAAGTTTGGGGGGACAATTACAAATTCAGCCAAAGTTGATTTAACTTGATTTAAATGCTAGGGATGAGAGGAGAGTCGGCGAAGACATGAAATTTTAGAAGAATAAGAGGAACAAGGTCGGTGGAGAGGAGAAGAGGAGAAAGAGGAAGAGAACTTTGGCTTGCTTCAAATTGGGAGTGAAATCATCAAGTTTGGAAGCTTTAAACATCCAAGGTAGAGTTATTTTACTCTCCTCCTCCTTACAACTTCATTTTCTCCGCAATTTTGTGATACTCTGTTTAGACGAAAATTTATAGGGCAACTTTGGGTGTGTTTTTGAGTCACTTAGAGTGGGAACTGGACTTCGATCCAGAAGGAGAAATTGAAAAGGGGGATGTCAGGAATCTTTAGGTTGTGGCACATGCCAAATCCGACCACTGTAGGTGGCGGAATCCGCCGTTGAAGAGGTGCTGCCCGGAGCAGCGGAAAAACAGAGTGTGAAGGTGAACTTTGGAGGAAAAACTGGGCACGATAGAGAGAGAATTAGATATCGATCCTAAATAAGATTTTGTAGCTGGGGATGTTAGGAATTCGTTGGTGGTCGTACAGTTCAAATCCGACCACTGTAGGCGGAGGAATCCAGCAAACAGTGAGTGCTGCCAGAAAAACGGCAAAAACAGAGTCTTAGGAGAACTTTTGTGTTGTTCTCAAAGCAAAAGGAAATGGATTTTCTATTCTTCGATTCTTGTTTAAAGTAATAAATTTGTGAACACATTTCCTCAACTATAATCTTTAAATTCAGGTTCTAATCTCTCTAAATAATATTGTCTTGTTGATGATGATTTTGTTCGGTTTTGGGATGTTTTCCGGCCAACTTTCCGGCGAGTTCTATGGTTCTGGGAGGTGCTAGTGAGAGAGAAGAGAAGGGAGTGCATGTTTGAGAGTGAGTTTTCAATGTTTGAAGGAAAGATGAAGTCAAAAGCATAGGAAGGGACTGATTTGAAACTGTCAAAAGGACCAAACTGCATTTCTGTTTTTGTTTTTAATATGTCTGGAAATTCTGTTTTATTTCATTATGGTCCTGATCAGATCACTATTGCTTTGAAAATGTAAATTTAGCTATTTTGGGCTAATTAAGCATTAAGTAAATAATGGGTTTGTTTATAAAGTCAATATATTTTATTGTTTCAGTTTAGTCCCTAAAGAGATGATATGAGTGGAAATTGTTTTGAATTGGATTATGAGTTTGAAATGGACTAATTGTGGCTTTGGAATTGAATGCCTTATTTGTGGATTATGTCATGATACCTGAGGGTGGAATCCCTCCCCTTTTATTCGCGATGAATATTGGGGTAACGGCTATGGTGGATTCCATAGTTGGCCTAAGGTGGATTCCTTAGGTGACAGGCTTGTTGGATTGTGCGCACACCGGGAGACGTTCCGGAAAAGCCTAGGTCGAGACGACCAAACTGATTTGAGATCATGACATTGCTTGTGGATATTAATTGTGTAATTTGAGGTATCTTGAGTATGAAATTATTTGATGATAATGAGATAAATGAATATATGATATTCTTATTAAAAATGTTATTATTGTGCAAGTGGATTTGATGAAGCTTTATTGAAAATGGAATTTGTGACCAAGTCAACTTGTGATAATAAAGTAAATAGATATGTTATATTGTTTTGTTAATTATTGCGATTAGTATTATGTAATTTAACTTTTGGATTAGCAAGATTGTTTAGAATGTGAATGTTGTTTGAGGATTGATGGTAAGAGAGAGTTTAGTAACTCTACTGAGAATTTTATTCTCACCCCATTCCATATATTTCAGTCTCAGTTGTGCAGGATCGAGCAGGCATAGAATCGGGTCAAGGAAGCAACCCGTCGCCTGAGGATTTACATCCTTCTACTTGATTTCTTTTAAATTAGTAGGTTTTAGTGTTTGTCGTATATATCTTTTGTCTGGACTGTTTGGGCCCTGCGAGGCTGGTTATGGGGCGGAGCCCCTGTATTATTTTGTATGTATACCCATGTTTGGGTTATTGTATATTCTGTATATATTCAGGGCTGTATCCGGATATTATTTACCTCTAGTTAATATACGTATGTTTTATTTTCTAGAGGTGTTACACATCTAACCATACACAACTTTAAACAAGAAACTATTGATTTACAGGAAAAAAAAATTAAACCAAAAACTTGTTATGTCTCAATTACAAGATATAGACTTTACCCAAAACATTTAGCCTTTTGGTCCCATAACTTTTTCTCAGGTTTCAATTTGGTCATGTAACTTTTTTCCGTTACACTTTTGGTCTCATATCTTTTGCTCAAGTTGCAAATTTAGTCCTGTGTTGCACTTTTAATTTTATATCTTTAGGTCAGATTACAGAATTAGTCTCATATCTTTTGGCTAGGATGCAGAAATATTGGTCTCATATCTTTGGTTCAGGTGCCTAATTAGTTTCATATCTTTGAGTTAGATGGGATTCACGGTGTAACTTCTTACAAATATATGAAATCAATTCTATAACTTGAACAAAAGATATAAGACCAAAAGTGATATGAGACCAAATCTGCAACCTGAGCTAAAGATATGAGATTAAAAGTGCAAAAAAAAATCATGGGACCAAATTGTGACCTGAGCAAAAGTTAGGGGACCCAAAAGTGTACTTTGACCAATCAAATAATATAAGGTCATATTGATACCAACACGAGAAACTGCCCATTATAAAGCTCATAGTTTTACAAAACTAGAAATCGTAATCAAAACCAAAACTACTTGCATAATCACCTCCAAAAACAAAGCTCTCCAAACCAAAAATCGTGTGTCTAAAACCTCCAGAGAAAACCACTTTAAAAACCATGTTCTCAACCAAGAAAACTGTGTACGAAACAAATTATAAATAGGGTCTTTCTGATACTAACCTTGAGTCGCACAATTTTTTTAGACTTTGATTTACAACTAACAATATAGTTCACGACCATATAGCTGGCATCATGGTCAACAAAGATGATGAAAATGAGAGTAAAGATGCTATTAGAGAAACATTGGAGCTACTATTCTCAAATTGACTTATTGATTTATCAAATATAAGACAAACAATACTCTTCTATCTTAATTATCCATCGGGTTTTCTTTATATGTATCCTTTTAGATATAAGACCTTGTATCATGTGAAAAACAAGATAAGTGATTGCAATAAAAAACTCTTGAGGTCTTGTTCTTTGTTTCATTTAATTAAGATCTGTTTTGTTTTCTTTTTACTCATTTATTAGAATGGTATTTCTTTCGACACTGATATATAAGACCCTATATATATATTAGTAGTTTTACAATTGAGTGAAGGAAGTCGCCCCCCCTAAATTTTGGATAAATTTTACATAAGCCTTTATGTATTAATTTTATCTTATAATATTGATAATAAATAAAAAACGCATTCTGTGAAGAAATGGCGGGAAACGGAGAGAGATCTGAGAGCGATTTTGCTAGGGTTCATGGCGATGATGGAAACCGATCTACTGAGGAGGATGATTTGCTTAGTAGAAGCACGAAGAAGGTTAAAGGTGCAGATGAATCCTTTACTGGTGAATGCACGTGATTGAAGAATTATGCAGATTTGGAGATGTTGGAAGAAATTGTGAGTCCGCGATCTGTGTCTTATCGTGAGGCTCTTGCTGGTGAAGACGAGGTGCAGATGTTGAATGAGACTGATGCTGAGGATGATGATATGAGCTCTGAGGAGAATTGCGAAGAGGAAGTGCCTGAATCTGAGGAAGTAGGTCCTGATGTACCTGCGAAAGAATACAATATCATTGAGCATCCAAGGGGTAAGATTTCAGTTCCTGAATTTGTGTTCTCAAAAAAGGTTGAGGATAGAATCTGTGTACCTTTTAAAACTGCTCTGGTTGTGAAGCTGCTCGGTAGAATGATTAGTTTAAATGCTCTGGAAACTAGATTGAAAGATATGTGGGGAAGGAAGGGGGAATTGGGTGTTACTGATATTCCTAATAACTATTTTGTTGTGTTTTTTGATTCAAAGTCTGATTATGAGTATGCTTTGGAGGGAGGACCATGGATGATATATGATCATTACTTAATGGTTAGAACTTGGAGTGAGGAGTTTAATCCATGGACTGATTCAGTGGAGAAGGTGATGGTTTGGGTGAGGTTTCCTGAACTACCTATTCAATATTATGATGAGTTTGTATTAATGGCTTTGGGAGATAGAATTGGGAAATCGATTAGAGTGGATATGACTACTTCAAAGTTGAGTAGATGCAAGTTTACTAGGCTTTGTGTGGAGGTTGATGTTTCGAAGCCTTTACTTCCTTTGTTCATTCTTAAAGGGAGAGAATATAGGGTGGAATATGAGGGTCTTCATACCATATGTTTCACATGTGGCAGATTTGGTCACATTAATTCTGAATGTCCTGATAAACTAGAATGTGTTATTGATCCAGCTGAAGAGAATGGTGGTGATAAGAGAGTTGATGATGATTGTGAGGAGTTGTTTGGGCCATGGACTGTTGTGAAGAAAACTAAAAGGAAGAAAACAGAGTTGAAAAAGGTGGATCCTGGCCAAGTTCATACTAATGCTAATGGTTCCAGATTTTCTGCCTTATCTGAAATACAAGGTGAACAGAATAGTAACAGGGCAGTTCCTGCTCAAGATGGTTATGGCTCTTTTTTACAGAGGAATGTGAATCCTCAGAATTTTTATGCGAGGAAAAATGGCAGCAATAATGATAGAAGAGTTCTGGGAGAGTCTTCTAAACAGAACAGGATGGAAGTAATTTCAAAGTTTCTACCAGTTTAGAAAGGAGAGAGTGTGCGGGTGGACTCTGTTGTTTCTAAAGGGAAAGAGAATGTGTTGAGTAGTGGGAGTTGGGAACAAAATAAGAATGGAAAGAATGTTATTGAGGGGTCAAAAGAACCTGGATTGGGAGGTACTAGTGGGATGATTGTGGATGGTAAGGGCAGAAGTGAAAGAAATGTTCTAAGAACGGATCTGGTTGGTTCTTATTTAGCTAGAATTCATGAGCTAAATGAGGAGAAGCTGGATTCTATTAAAAGTAAGCCTCCTGATGTGAAGAAAGGTCATAATATGAGTATTGGTAATGGTGTGGCTTTAAATAGCCTGGTTTCATGTTCTTCTTGTAGAGGAGAGGAGGAATGTATGGTTGTTGATTGATCTCTCTCTCAATTGTTTTTTTATGGATAGGAAGATATTGGTTTGGAACTGTAGAGGTGCGGGAAGTGATGGTTTTGTTAGGAATGCTAGGTTGTTGTGCAATGACTGGCATCCTGAAGTTTGTGTCTTTCTTGAGACTAGAGTGGATTTTGGCAGAGCAAAGAGTATTTGTAGTCGTATTGGTTTTGATGAAGTGTATGTTGTCCAGGGAAGTGGTTTTGCGGGTGGTATTTGGGTTGCATGGAATAAAGATGTGACTAAGATTGTTATTTTGGAAGTGTTCTCTCAGTATTGTCATGTGGAAATTCATTTCCATGATGGAGAGAGCTATGTTGTTACTTTCATATATGCTAGTCCGAATGATGATGCTAAAAGAGTTCTTTGGGAGAGATTACAGCGGATTAGTGACAGTATTTCTGATAGATGGCTTTTATTGGGTGATTTTAATGACATAAGAGGTGTTGAAGAGAAGATTGGGGGTGCTAGAATCAATTTGAGGAAGTGTGATCTGTTTAATAGAAGGATTGATGAGTGTGGTTTGCTTGAGGTTGACTCTATAGGGCCTAAATTTACTTGGAAAGGTCCTGTGGTTGGTAGCTATGACAGAATCTATGAGAGATTAGACAGAGGTTTATGCAATGATGCTTGGAGAATTGAGTTTCCTGAAGCTGTGTGTAAGGTGCTGCCAAGGCTTAGTGTTTCTGATCATAATCCTATTCTTGTTTTGATGGATGGTGCTCGTAAAACTAGGGTTGTGAAGCCTTTTAGATTTGAGAAGATGTGGTTATTTCATAAAGATTTTGGTGAGTTTGTTACTAATAGATGGAATTCTTCTAAGAATACTCATGAGGCTTTGGGTGAGTTGGCTGCGGATTTGAAAGTTTGGAATTGGGAAGTCTTTGGGGAAATTTAGAGAAGGAAAGATTCTCTTCTTAGAAGACTTGATGGGATTCAAAGGAAAAAGCCTAGTAGCAGAAATGAGGAGGCCTTTCTTTCTAATCTTGAGAGAAGGCTTCAAATGGATCTTGATGAGGTTTTATTTCATGAGGAGGTTCATTGGCATTAAAAGGCTAGAACTGATTGGGTGAGAGGGGGTGACCGTAATACTAAATACTATCACTTAAAAACCATTACTAGAAGAAAGAGATGTAAAATTGATATGATTAAGGATGAGTTGGGGGTGTGGGTTGAGGATGATGAGAATATTAAAAAGATTGCTGTTGATTTCTTCAAGGGGTTGTTTGCTGATTTTGGGAATTATGGGTGTTATGATGAGATTCCTAAAGGGTTTGAAGCTATCTCTGATGAAAATTTTAACAGTTTGTTATGTTAGATATCTAATGAAGAGGTTAGGGCTGCTGTGTTCTCGATTGGAGCTGATAAAGCACCTGGGGAGGATGGGTTTTCAACTATGTTTTTTTAGAACTATTGGGATCTGGTGGGTCCTAGTGTCTGTAGATTGGTGAGGGATATTTTTGGAGGAGATTTAAACATTGGGGATATTAATAAAACTGCTTTGGTTTTGATCCCTAAGATTGATAAGCCTGAGTTGATGAGTCAATTTAGGCCTATTTCTCTCTGCAATGTGATCTATAAAGCTGTCTCTAAAATTCTAGTGAAGAGGATGAAGACTATGCTTCCGAGGTTGGTTTCTCCCTTTCAATCCAGTTTTGTCCCGGGGAGGCAAATTTAAGATAACATTGTTATTGCTAGAGAGGTTTTTCACATTTTGAAGAGATTGAAGGGTAAAAAGAAATTTTTTGCTGTCAAAATCGATCTTGAAAAGGCTTATGACAGGATGAAGTGGAAGTTTTTGGAGGATGTGATGAAGGAGTGTGGGTTTCCTGAGGAGTTCAGTAAGATGATCAATTTGTGTGTCTCTACTGTCTCTACTAAGATTGTGAGGAAGGGATCCTATACTGATGAGTTTCATCCATCTAGAGGTCTTAGACAAGGGGATCCTTTGTCTCCCTATTTGTTTGTTTTGGGTATGGAGAAATTGACTCATGTTATTCAGGATGCTTTGAGCCAGGGTGCTTGGAAGTCTGTTAGGATTGGGAGAGGTGGTCTTGAGGTCTCTCATCTAATGTTTGCAGATGATCTTATTTTGTTTCGAGAGGCTTCTACTAATCAAGCTGCTATTATCAAGGAATGTTTGGAGCTGTTTTGTGGTATTTCTGGGCAGAAGGTTAATGAATCCAAATCGGGCATCTATTTTTCTCCTAATACTTCACAGGAGGATAGAGTTGTGATATCTGATATTCTTAATATTAGAGAAAGGGAAGATATGGGGCTGTATTTGGGAGTTCCTCTTCTTCAAGGGAGCTCTAAGAGAAAGAAGATATGTGGTTGGGATGTTGGTGATGGAAGATCTATTGGGTTTTGGAGGGATTGTTGGGTTGGTAGTCTGGGTCCTCTTATTAATTTTGTGAGGGATCTTAGGCTAGTTGTGGATGAGGATTGTTGTGTTGCTGATATGGTGAGGGGGAATGGTGAGTGGGATTTTGGTGGCTTTGCTAATCTTTTGCCTCAGGAGGTGGTGGAGTGGATTAGGGGTATTCATCCTCCTATTGAGGGGTTTGATGACTCTATTAGATGGATTTGTGATTCTAAAGGGGTTTTCTCTGTGAAATCTTGTTATAATGCCTATATGAGGACGAAGTTGGGTGTGCAGGATGCTAAGTGGAAGATAATTTGGAAGTGGAAAGGGATTGAAAGAATTAAGTTGTTCTTTTGGCTAGATGCTCATGAAAGACTAAATACTAATGCTAGATGGGCTTCTTGGTGTGGCTGCTCGCCAATGTGTGAATTGTGTCCAGCCAGAATTGAAAACATCATGCATATTTTAGAGATTGTAGAATTGTGATGGAGATTGTGCCCTAGGGCCAATTATTTTATAAATATGTTTTCAACATATTGATTAATTTATGAAGATAAATTAATGGTTATCATGTTATTAGCATGTTTACTATGATAACAGTCCCTGATTAATTATGTGATAATTAGTCTAAAATGTCCCTAGTCGCTCATTCAAGTGGGAACTTGAAATGAACTAAGACCAGCATGACCTCGGTATATAGAGATACATGCACTAGATGCTGGAACGAGAGTCATGGTGCAATTATGTAAGGAGTTACAAGTTGCTGGACTGACCCGGAGAGTCCTGCATGGGTTTTAGTCATGAGCTAGCCTCTCTTGTACACCTGTCACGATGCCCTTAGACCTGAGGTCTTCATTATTCCGACATTGTAGTTGTCAAACTTTGGCCTAGTGTAACGTTACCCGTAGCAGGGTAGCCATAAGGGTTAGGTACGGGTTTGGTTGATTGCCGTGCTGAGGAATGTGGTTGACCAAGATGGAATTTTGTCCCTCATTAGAAATGGGAGATATTTAACTGGGCCCCTCGATGAGTTTGTCCAAGGAATGTGTGGCCACACTAGTAAATGGGACTTACTCAAGGAATCGAGAAAGTTGAGGTCTGGATTATGGATGACTTTCCCGTGCCTAATCCATGACCAAAATATCGTAGGACAATAAGGATCAAGACAAGGTGTTACTAAGGTCAAATCGTTTCGGGGTTAAACGATAACTCACGTGTTTTGGGTAGTCGTGATGGCTTGCTAGAGTCCGCTCTCGACTTGTGAGTCACAGAGATGACTTGCTGCCAACTTCACGTGGGGCCTGCTGGGTCACACACGAGCAGGATCAAGATGCCACACTGGGACACGAATTAGGGTTAATTTGTGGGTCACATTGGTGACACCGTTTAAGACCTAGTTGATTGTCTTGGGACATGAAATCTTGTCTTAAATAAATATCTACATATATGATATTTAGATTTGTGGGACAAATTAAAATATATATATTTAATGGTTTAATAGATAATATGATTAGTCTATTTACAATTATATTCCTATTTATAATATTAGGGAATAATAAATTGGATAAGTTTCCTAAAAGTTAGGGAATTATTGATTTATTAAATTCACTAATATTAGGATAATAGGAGAGGAGGTTGGCGCCTCATATAGAGTATTTTAATTAATAAAAATGTTTTGTTAATTAAAATCATGGCCTGAATTTGAATTCAAAGATTTGATCTAGATTTCAAATGATTGAATTATAGATATTAAGGTAATATTTTAATCCAATATTTATAGGAGAATTCGAATTGTATGTTCAAATTGAATTAAAGATATTAGGGTAATATTTTAATTCAATAATGAATTAGAATTCAAAATTCAAAAGATTGAGTTAAAGATATTAAGGTAATACTTTAATTCAATATTGTTGGAAAATAACATGTTAGTTATAACTTCCTAAAAGTTAGGATTGTTATTTTGATTTATTAAATTCCAGCATATTTTAAATGGGGATGGCGCATGACTTGGGGATCTTGGGAAGATTTGATCTTCCAATTTGATTCTCAAAGATTGCATTTTGAATTCAAATTGAAATATTAAGGTAATATTTTAATTAGGAATTCAAGTCCTAAAATTATGATATTGAGATCTCATAATTTTATAATTTGATAATCCTATAATTTAGGGATTCCCTAATTATAATTATCAAAGCCCCAAAACCCTATAAATACATAGCATAAGTCGAAATTCATGAGGCCTTGCACAGCAGGGAAAAATCGACTTTAGCCTAGCTAATCACAAGAGGAAAATTCGATTTTGGCTCTTGGTGAGGAGAGAGAAAAACGCAACCCTGTTTTCTTAGAGAGAGAAAGTGGTGCACAAACCTAAAGGAGTTTAGGGTTTGTGTGACAAGGTTGTGTGAGATCGAGGATTGGATCCTTGATCATAGGCGCCATCTTGTTCTTGGAAAATTCAAGAATAGTTCTTGAATTGAAGAACACCGTAGATAGAGGTCCCTGATTCACTTGGAGAAGTGAAGGAGGCTAGCACCTAGGCATCTCCAAAACTGTTCGTGTGGATCACCAGCGGAGGAAGGACACATCACGTGGACTTCTAGGACACGCCTCGTACAACCAAACCGATTGGAACTCGTGAGGTATACCACTATCTTAACAGGTTTTAAATTCAACTAGCGGATCCGTTCGGGAATTTAGGCCTAGGCGCGTTTTAAGTTTTAAATTTTATTTTATATATTTCCTGCTTCCGCTGCGTTTTGCGCCTTAGAATTCCCAACAAATTGTTAGAGAGTTTTGGTGTAGTATTTTACCTGTTCATGTTCGAGACTCTTTCTTCAGGATGGATCTAGGGGATTGGATTTTCTTGAATCTTTTGTTGGAGAGGGCTGACTAGGATGAAGATTGGAGTATTGTGTTTGGTGTGGGTTGCTGGCTTCTCTGGAAATGGCGAAACAAAAGGGTTTTTGATCCTGAGTTTAATTTTCCGTCGAATCCTGTCATGGTGATGAGATGGTGGGTTAGTATTATGAAGCATGAGTCTAAGGAGAATGGTGCTTGCAGTAAAAGTAGAGAGATGGGTAAGTCTTACCTGGTTCGTTGGCGGCCTCCTGATCATGGTTATGTGAAGATCAACACAGATGCGGCGGTGTGCCAAAGCTCGAATCTTGCGGCTTGTGGAGGTGTTATCAGAGATTTTGAGGGTATTTGGGTTGCGGGTTTTGCGAAGAAGATTGGGAGATGTAGTGTTTTGGAGGCTAAAATCTGGGGAATCTTAGAAGGTTTGAAGGCTGCTTGGAGACTGGGTTTCAATCGGGTGATTTTGAAGTCTGATTGTTCGGGGGCTGTTAAGATTCTTAACGACAGGTCCTCGTCGGCGTGTGGTAATCGTCTTCTGATTCAGGAAACGGTGCGGTGGATTGCGAAGAGTTGGGATGTTAGGGTTTGGCACTCTGTTAGAGAAGGAAATAGGGTTGCAGATCGGTTAGCTGGGTTTGGCTTGAATATGAATCATGATTCGGTATTTTGGGACGGTCCCCCTTCTTGGGTGGGTTTGTGTTTGTTTGAGGATAGGGTGGGGGCCTGTGTGCCAAGGGGTTTGTAGTGTTTTTTTGTTTTGTGCGGCTTTTGGTCTTTTTGACCTCTTTGATGTACCCATAAAAAAAATATATATTGATAATATATAGAGAAAAATAGGTCAAATAGTCATTTTGCTCTTAAATGTATGTCTTGATGTTCATTTTGGTCCTTTATGTTTCAAAATATTCAAATTGGTCCTAAATGTAGGCAAAATGTTTCATTTTGGTTCCAAACTATTGAATTTGATTATATTTCTCTCGTATCTCATTTCAAGTTTAAAGTATTTGTTAAGAGTAACTCATAATTCTGAATTTGTCGCATTCAAACCTGAAACGAGAGAGATATGATCAATTTTTCTTGTATGACTATGAAGTATGAAATGAGTGGTCTACTTTCATGATTTGATTTGACCTCATTTGTCGACGACCCCATCTCGATAGAGAAAATAATTTTTTAGAACAATGCATAGCTTTAAACTCATCACATTCAAACTTAAAACGAGAGAAATATGAAAATATTCAATAGTTTGGGACCAAAATGAAACATTTTGCCAATATTTAAGACCAATTTGAACATTTTAAAATATAAAAGACCAAAATGAGCATTAAGACATATATATAAGACTAAATATGACCTTTAACAAACAAAAAAAATATCGGCCCCCGCCAAACAAAAATCCTGCCTCCGCCCTTGGTTTTAGGCAAGATCTCTGAAAAGTTGATATTGATGAAAGTGAACAAAAGAAAGTTTCCTCAGAGTTGCAGGAAGAATTATTATATCTTCTCTACCCTTTTTTCTTCAGATCTTCACAAAATGTATTATATAATGTATTTAGAAACTAATATTTATGGCCTCTGTACATCAAGAGACAAGAAACATTTTACTTCAAATTTTCTTGTCACTTATTAAATGTTGACAACGATAAATACTATTAAATTTAAGATATATAGTCAAAGTATTGAAAATACTCTTGCAAGTTTTCACTTAATTGTTTACCAAAATATAGAGTATTTCCTTGTTTTTAGGATGTTATGAATCTTGAATCAATGTTAACTTTCGTGCAAATATATTTTCTAAGGGCAAGTTTAATGTGCAACTCTAAATTTATAAAGAGTATCTTTCTTATCAATTAATAAGATAAAAATTTCTGAAATTGCCCATGATTTTCTCAATGAATGTGATAAGGTTGTATGGAATTTACAGAGGAATGGAGATTTCTTTGTTAAAAGTGCCTATAATTATAGTACTAAAAGCTTTCCTAGCATTCCTATTTTTAAGCATGTGTGGGGTCTTAATGTCCATGAGAGAGTTATAATTCATGTTTGGTTGATGGTCCATAATAGAATTGCTACCCATGAGTTATGCAATACGTGGTTTGGTGGTTATGCATGGTGTCACTACTATTCTTCTATTACTTAGTCCTCTATTCATGTGTTTAGGGATTGCCCTTTGGCTGCAAATGTGTGCAATGCCCTGATAAATCCTCAACACATAATTATTTTCTATCAATTAAATTATAATGATTGGGTCCGAGCTAATTTAAATTATAATTTCTCTTCTAACTATGATTTTACTTGGAACAGGATTTGGGTTGTTGCAGTTTGGAATCTTTGGTATCTTTGGTGGTGGAGAAATGCCTCAATTCATAGAGTTGATTTCAGTCGTCCTTCGAGACCTGATGAAATAATTGTTAAGACAATTAGAGACTTTGATCAGGGTTTGGATTTGTAGCCGATGGAGAGGGTCAACAATCTGAGAGAGGAAATCTACGTTACCTGGAAAATGCCTCCGAGAAATTGGTGTAAGCTCAATGGTGATGGGGCTCTTCGCCGTGCCACCGAGGTTGCTGGTTGTGGAGGGCTTTTGCGTGATGAGAATGGCCGGTGGTTAAGGGGTTTTTTCAGGTTTCTCGGGCCTACCTCTATCCTTCGTGCTGAGGCTTGGGCGGTGATTGAAGGCTAGAGGCTTGCAATGGAGCAAGATCTTCAATTTCTGGAAGTGGAGAGCGATTCGCGGGTGTTGATTGATGCCATCAACAACGACGAAAACTGTGCAGTGATTGACATTTGCGGCCTCCTTGCTAAGATTGTGCGACGTATGTTGTTGTTCACAGACTGTATTTTCGTTCATGTCTTCCGTGAGGCGAATCTTGCGGCGGATTTCCTTGCGAACATCGCTTGTGAGTCGGCGGGTGACGGTGATGTTGTCCTGTTGTCTTTGCCGCCCGACGGGTCTGTGGCCTCTTCTGTTGCTTAGGGAGTGTTGGTATACGGATTGAAAAAATATCCTGGAATCATAAGCTTCGGCATGAGTTAATCACGCGTTTGGTACACAAATTAAAAATAAGTCACATGAATATTGTACTCTCGAGAGAAACATAATCCCATAAAATGGCAACTTTTTTATCCCACCTTAGGGGGTGAGATTAGTCATTAGTCTAATAATCTCATGGGATGAGATTATTTTGATCCACTTAAAATGATTAAATTATCCTTATTTAACTTAGCTAATTAAATTTTATTCTACAAACTCTTTTCATTTCTCATCTCTATATTTGTCAAACCTATCTAATTAAGTTTTATTTTGAGAATTATGTTAGTTATATTTTGAGCGGTGACTTTTTTAGATTATTTTATTAATTGAAGAATTATGGACATTATGATTTGAAATC
>QANZ01000735.1:19845-33881 GCA_003254925.1 Chamaecrista fasciculata | reverse complement strand
TATGACTACCCTGTTACGGGCAGTGTTAGACTAAGCCAAAGTCTAACAACTGCAACGCCGGAATAATGATGAACTCAGGTCTAAGGCGTCGTGACAGGTGTACAGGAGAGGCAAGCTGATGACTAAACCCATGCAAGACTCTCCGGGTCATGTCCAGCAACTCGTAACCCCTTACGTAATTGCACCATGACTCTCGTACCAACATCTAGTGTATGCATCTCTATGCACCGAGGTCATGCTGGTCTTAGTTCATTTCAAGTTCCCACTTGAATGAGCGACCAGGGACGGTTTAGATTAATTATCTCATAATTAATCACGGACTGTTATCATAGTAAACATGCTAATAATATGATAACCATTAATTTATCTCCATAAATTAATTGATATGTTCACAACATATCTATAAAATGATTGGCCCTAGGGCACAATCTCCAACAGACTCCCACTTGCACTAGGTACAATCATTAATCCAACTGTTCCTACTCTAGGAACATCCATTAATGTGTGTCTAATCTCCATCTGACACTACAAGATGCTCATGTAAGACCTGTGCTAGGGATCTCCATATGACATTAATGTCATAAGAGGATTGACAACATCATCCTCGTCTGCTACCTTAACATATCTTGATATCACCATCTCTAGGTGATCATGTCTGAGTGTATATATGTGCATACATATATCACTGTCGGAACATCAGTGGGGATCCAATCCCATTTGGTGTCTTCCTGTCTCCACAGGGTAACCACCAATCACTCCTCAGACATTAGTTTTACGGTCTGCGTCTCTACGCAACCAACCCTCTGTTGTAGAATCAGCAATCGTGCTCTCTGCTTGGAAACTCTTTCCAACTCACGATGCTACCGTTCAGGAGAAACACGCATCCATACTGCGATTTTATCTTGGTAGGTTTTTGGAACCGGGCACCTGTGTAACTCTTACACATTTATTCGACCATAATCCAAGATTTCATCCTTGGTTCTTCCTAAGTACTCAAGGATGCTTATGACAGCGGTACAAGGATCCTCACCAAGGTCTTGTTGGAACCGGCTTGTCACGTTCAGGGCAAACGACACACCTGGTCGAGTACACTGCATGATGGATCCTATTGCCGAAGCATAAGGGATGCCACTCATACGCCCTTGCTCAACAAGTGTCTCGGGACACTGTTTCTTGCTCAGGGTCAAACCTTGATTCATCGCCATGAATCCCTCTTGGAGTCTTGCATACTGAACCCCTTCAGTACCTCATCCAAGCATGTACTCTGACTCAATCCAAGAAGCCTACAAGATCTATCTCCATAGATCTTAATGCCTAGAATATAGGGAGCTTCTTTCCTTCATTGAAAAAGATTTCCAAACCAAGATTCATAATTGATAACTCTAATAATTTAGAGTTATTTGGTCATAATCTCAAGTCATTTCGGGGCTTTGATCCATGTTTTATTTATTAATGAAGCTTATTAAGTGAGTATTTAGTGTGTTATTAGTTATAGATGTTTATTTTTTTAGTTTTAAGTTTAGTTTGATTTATTTTCGTTTTTTATTGTCCAAGTTAACCAACGATTTCGGGCACCAAATTTATTGAGTTTTTAATGTTTCAGGACCTTGTATTGAAGCTTAAAATGCCTAGATGATGTTGAGAGGTCCGGGGTTCTCCGTATGAAGCGAATCGGGGTCAAAATGAAGATTTTAGTGATGCTGAAAAATCCGCCTCGCCTAGGCGCCCATTTGAGCGCCTAGGCGCCCTATCCTGTGCCAGCTAGGATTAATGAAGACATCTCGCCTAGGCGAGGTGCAGCTCGCCTAGGCGAGTCGCGACAGCTTTTAGCGATTTTTTGGGGCAGATTTGATCATTATTCGAAGGGGGACTAAAGGAGACACAAGGGACGAACCCTAGAGCTCAAGGGAGGTGCGAAATTGCTTGGGGAGCTTCGATTCTCACTTGATATCATCAATTTTGGTGGATTTGGGTGGAGAAAGTGAAGATTGGGGGTTTCACTCTTACGGTTCTTCCTCTTTTCTTCTCTTTTCTTCTTCTTTGATTCAATATGGTTGTTGATTTCGTTTTTGTGAGAATGTTAGGCTAGTTTTCATATTCTCTAGGATTAGAACTTCTTAGCAATTTAGATTAACTAATTGTTTACTTTGATTATGGATGTTTTTGATGTTAAAGTTCAATTAATGAGTATTATGTTTTCTCCTTCTTTGTGTGGCCACCAATGTTGGGGATTCTTATGAATTGCTTTGATTTATGCTTGAAAGAGATTAATTGAAGCTAGGTCTTGCATTGATTGCCTCTAGATTTCATTCTCTAATGGAATTTGTTAATAGGATAGGCATATACCTATTAGCCTAGGGGAACCCAATTGAACTTGAACTTAATGCATTGATATAGTTGGTTCACCATAGAAATATAGGTGAGTTAATTAGATTCAAGAGGCTTATAATTGACTGAAAGGTAATTATAGGTAATTAAGAGTTCAGGGTTAGCTTTGCCATTATCGTAAGTCCATATTCAGAGTAGTTAATTAGTTAAGTGAATTTGCTAAGAAGGGATAATCCTAGGGAAGTCTTTTACACTTGAATTCTAGGAAGTTCTTTCGGTGTTCAATTTGGAACCTGTTTATTGCAATTTAGTTTTATTCAATTGAATCTTTTATCGGAATTTGGTTGCTTAGATTAAATAAATCGCTATAGCCTGTGTTTAGAGTGAATTCGCGAGTAAGATCTCGGTGGGACGATACCCGGTGCTTGAGTTTTTATGCTACTTCGGTAGTGTACGCTTGCACTTGGGCTTATAAATTTAAAACTTGCTTTAAAAAGAAATAACCCAACAAGTCTCTAAGGTTGGAATATTATTTTCAATGCGCAATATGTCATTAACATATAGCACCAAGAACACAACTGTGCTCCCACTAACCTTCTTGTAAACACAAGGTTCATCAGGGTTTTGTAAGAAGCCAAACTCTTTGACTACTTCATCAAAACGATGATTCCAACTCCGTGATGCTCGCTTCAATCCACAAATGGATTTCCAAAGCTTGCACACCTTTACTGGTTCCTCT
The DNA here is from genome assembly GCA_003254925.1 of Chamaecrista fasciculata. Taxonomy (NCBI): domain Eukaryota; kingdom Viridiplantae; phylum Streptophyta; class Magnoliopsida; order Fabales; family Fabaceae; genus Chamaecrista; species Chamaecrista fasciculata. The sequence goes on along the minus strand of QANZ01000735.1, from coordinate 30,814 downwards.
GGACATACAAACCCCTCAGGTTGTGTCGCACACATCCTCGGGCAGCCTTCCATGCTGTTTTGACATCCAATTGCCATATCTCATAGGCAAGGAGGATCCTAATGGTCTTGGCTATTGCAACAGGGGAAAAGGAAAAACCCTTTGCAACTAGCCTAGCCTTGAAGACATTGACGTTGCCATCCATGTCGGTTTTCTCCTTGAAAACCCACCTGCACCCTACGGGTTTTACCCCCTCAGGTGCATCAACCATGGTCTAACCTTGTTATTATACATGGACTGCATCTCAGCCTTCATGGCTTCAACCGATTTCTCTGAGTTGGGATCTACGATGGCCTCTTGATAGGTGGTGAGCACACCATGCTCCGCGAGCAACACATCCCTGTTTTCAGTCACGAGAAATCCCCATTTCTCTGGCTGGAAACGTGTCCTATCAGACCTTCGTGGTCCTTGTGTCATTGGAGGAGATTCCACAACACCTTGTGGTTCTTCTCCAGTTTCCGTCTGCGCCTCTGAGGTGCTTTGTGGATCTTGAACTTCCTTCAAGATCTACCTTACTCCCACTGTTTCCTTTGGAAACAAGATCCTTCTCTAAGAAGATCAACTTCTGACTACAAACCCTTTGTTGTCAGATGGGTAGTAAACATAGTATCCCCTCGTTTCCTTGGGGTACCCTACAAGCACCTTTTGGGAGATAGTTTATCGTAAACTTCACATCCCCAAATTTTGAGATAAGACACTATGGGACTCCTCCCATCCATATCTCATATGGTGTCTTCTCAACTGCCTTAGACGGAACACGGTTTAGTGTGAACACGGTGGCTTCTAAAAGATCGCGGAAGATCGATTTGACTCATCATAGATCGAACCATATCAAATAGAGTTCGATTCCTCCTCTCGGAAACACCATCCCCATGGGGTTTCAGAAGGGGTAAGTCGTGAGACCATCTCACAGCTTCTAAGATGATCAACAAATTCTTGACTCAAATACTCGTCCTCTCGATCAGATCGAAGGACTTTGATTTTCTTGTCAAGTTAGTTCTCTACTTCACTTTGAAATCTCTATTTCAAAAGACTCCGACTTATGCTTTAATAGGTAGCCCAAGTCAAACCTATTGAAGCAATTAGTAAGAGTAACCACCTCTAGCTTGTGTACTCATGAGTCCACATACATCACCATGTATGATCCCCAATAAGTCAGATGGCCCCTCACTGTGGCCAGTGAAAGGCGCTTTTGTCATTTTTCCAAGTAAACAAGATTTGCAAGCATCATATGATTCAAAATCAAATGAGCTTACAAGTCCATCTCTATGGAGCTTCTCTAGGCGTTTCTCGTTTATATGGCCTAAACGACAATGCCAAAGGTATATAGGATTAGATTCGCTAATCTTAATCCTTTTCGTATCGATGTTATAGATATTGTTATCGTGTTAATGTTCAGATTTCAAGACGTAATGATTACTTTGCAAATCACCATAAGCAAATAATCATCATCTTCATAAATCGAACACCATTCTTTTCAGTTAACACATGCAAAAACTTCCTTATCTCATAAGAAAGAGAAGCATTGGTTGAACCTTAAAGAAGGTACATGATAACAATAAGATAAGCCCAGAGGGCAAAACGAGCTCGCATGTTCCTACAGCAACAGCAGCAACCCTTGCTCTATTGCCTACACGTAGGTCCATCTCACTTCTGTCCAGCTTTCTACTGTCTCTAAGACCCTTCACATCAAATGTGAAAACCACATGCTGTATCCAATACCCAAGCGGTTATAGTAGACAAGTGAACGTCTATAACGAAGATACCAGAAGTAGAGATCTCATCTCTCCTTTTATTTATTTGATCTTCCCAATACAATTTGCAATTTCTCAAATGGCAAATTGCATTCTTTTGAAAGCCTTGCCTTCTTGGTAGGTAGTGGGTCAGGCTCAGCCGTTGGCTTGGTCTCACCAAACTCGGCGTCTCCTTTCCTCTTTCCTTTGCCCTTCCCTTTCTCCCTGATTTTTGGAACGTTTCCATGAGATGTGTGATCATCTCTACAGCCGACAATATTCCCTTGTTCAACTCTTGAACTATCGTGGCTAGCATCAAGGCAAGTAACGTCCACAGAGTCATTGAAGTGCTTCTCCAAGCAATTCTCTATGCTCTTGGAGCGTTCTTGGCATGCTCTTCAGGAGAGGGATTTCTATAAAATTTCCTTTGTTGGGTGAGAGCAAATCTCTAATTACAAAACCAATCTAGGAAGTCAGCAGCTTCCATCGTTGGGTTGAGAACATTTCTCAATTACGATACCAGTTAAGGAATTTTGTCGTAGACAACTTGTCCTTCTCAAGGACAGATCGCAGTGATAGTGATGAACTATTATTTGTTGCCATTGATTCTACTATTAAGATATGAAAAGTTTAATTAGCAGAAATAATACTTCCACCATTTTATAAAACCCAGTGAAATTTATTATTGGTGGCTAAGACCCATATTTCACCAAAGTTTACCGTCGCGGAGGCGATCATGCACCCTTTGGTTATTTAGGTAGGTAACTCCTTACCAATCACATCTCTATGTGACTCTTAGATCCTTATGGGACTGTATCATCTCATGATACTTATTATGGCATGTTTATCCCATCTAATGCCTTGAGGTCCAAAACCGATTTGATAACCCCATTAAGTCACACGGTAAAACATGTGAATGGCTAGATTCAAACAACGAGGCCGAAGCCCAACCCCATATCGTCAAGGCCCAACTGCAATACGTGTCGCGGAGGCGATCACCGCATTCAAAGAACCAAGATTTCAATGGGCGTCGTATTAAAAATCCCATTCACCCGTGTCTCCTCAAGGTCAAGGCAGATACGTGTCGCAGAGGCGATCACCGCTCCACGATGAACAAGATTTTGACAAGGTGTTTTAGCGATGGCATTAAGACTTAAGATTCTCTAAAAGAGTTTGATTTTTATTTATAAAATTGTTCCGATTTTATAGTTTAATTTTAAAACTCCTTTGAAAATTAAACGAGTCATGCCACATGTTTATTACCCCATGTATCTCATACATATAAACATGTGCCCGGATTTTGTATCGTATACAAAATCCCACGCTCGTATCGTATACGTGGTTGTAGCGCGATATATATAAATAGCATGTTAAAATTCGCACCCTAAACATACATCTAGCGCATCACATACAACTAAATGTAAAAACATACACCGTGTTTAGATATGGCCCATCTACCCTAGAGTTCTCCCAAGCCAATGAGAGAACCTTTCTAAAAGGAAAAATAAAATTACACGTGAATAAACCCCAGTTACATTGAGGTATAAACAGAAATTAAATTTTACACCAGAGTAGAGGGAGACGACACGCAGGCCGTATTTACCGAAATAAACCTCCTAGAGCCATATCCAACACCACACAATTCAAATATGAACAATTCATATAATTATGTCAAACACGGTAACCAACACAAATATTAAAACTCCTTTTAAAATTGTGTTCAATTTAGGGTCTGTGCAATTTTAACATGCCTTTTCTTGAGATTAGGCCTTTTATCAATAATTATAAATACCATGAATCTCCATTCAAGAATTTATAATTATTGACCCCCAAAAATTGTAAAATTCATAATTTTAACAAATTTTCAGCCACCTTTATAATTATTATAATTAAAACACTTTTAACTATAATTATAAAGGAATTTCGACTTTGGCCTAAAACATCAAGAAAAATTTTTCCAATCGATCCAATCGACTCTATATGTATCTCATACATATAATTTGCACCTTTTTCTGTAGATTGAATTTTTAAGAAAAAGTTCGGTGGATTTTTATAAAACCAAAAACGTGATTGAAAGCGGTAAACACACATATCATACATCACATGTACACATAAACAGTTTTAAATCCTAGAACTAGCGTGGCTCTGATACCACTGTTGGGAATTCTAGGCGCCTAACGCAGCGGAAGCAAAAATAAAATTAAAAACAAAAACACGCAGGTCCTAAAATTCCCGAGCGGATCCGCTAGTAGAATTTAAAACTTTTAAGATAGTGGTATATCTCACGAGTTTCAATCGATTGGTTGAACAAGGCGTGTCCAAAGAGCCCACTCCCAGCGTTCTCCCTCTGCCAGTAATCCACACGAACAGTTTCTTCGGGCACCAAGGTGCTAGCCTTCAGTTCTTTTCTCCAAAAGAACCAGGGACCAATCTACAGTGTATTTGAACTCAAGAACTTCTTCTTGATTCAAAATCCAAAAGTGGCGGCGCATGAGAAGAAACCCCCCACAAGAACTCCTTCTTGCCTTTTCTTCTCTCAAAAACTCTAATTTTTGGCAACCTCAAATCCAATTGCCTAACTCTTAGGCCAAGTCGATTTTACCCTCTCAACTCTTGAGAACCAAATTTTCTTCACTTGGAAGAATAGGGTTTTTGTTTCAAGATGGCGATTTTTCTCTCTTCACAACTCTTGGAAGAAAACCAAAAACTCACCAAAATGAATTGTCATCATGTGCTAGGCGCCTAGCCCTAGCTTATATAATTATTTTTAGAGCATTATTATAATTCTAAATTATAATAATAATGGCTTCATGAATTTAAATTTAAAATTATAATATTACCATAATATTAAATTTAAATTCAAATCGTAATCTTAGAGAATCAATTTGAGAGATCAAATCTCCCCTTGAGATTCTCCAAGATGGCGCCATGTAGCCCTAAAATATCCTTGGAATTTTATAAATCAAAAATCTTCCTAACTCTTAGGAAGTCATGATTCTCCAAAGATCCTGATTTGAGATCTCACCAAATCTTTTAAATTCAAATCTTTTGATATCTCCATCAAATCTTTTGAATTCAAATTATTATTTAAATTAATAAAACAATTTTATTATCCTAAATATACCATAAGAGGCGCCAACCTCATGCCAATATTAGGGAATTTTATAATTCAATAATTTCCTAACTCTTAGGAACCTTATCTGAATTATTTTTCCTTAATATTTTATTGTAAATAATTAATCCCCATTAATCATTTAACAATTATTATGTTTAAGTTTGTCTCACAAATTTAAATACTTCACAACTGTAGATCAATTAAGACAAGACCTAATGTCCCAGACATTACCTCTGTGTCTTAAATCGTGCCACCGGAGTGACCCACGAATTAACCCTAATTCGTGTCCCTTTTAAACGGTGTCTTGTTCCTGCTCGTGTGTGACCCAGCAGGCCCCACGTGAAGTTGGCAGTAAGTCATCTCCATGACCTACAAGTCGTGAGCGGACTCTAGCAAGCCATCACGACTACCCAAAACACGTGAGTTATCGTTTTTACCAAAACCGACTTAACCTTAGTACCACCTTGTCAAAGACCCTATTGTCACACGATATCTTGGTCATGGATTAGGCACAGGAAAGTCATCCATAATCCAAACCTCAACTTTCTCGATTTCCTGAGTAAGTCCCAAATCCCAACGTGGCCACGCATTTTCCTGGACAGACTCATCGAGGGCGCCAGTTAGATATCTCTCATGTAACGAGGGACAAAATCCCATTTTGGCCAATCCACATTCCTCAGCACGGCAATCAACCAGACCCGTACTTAGCCCTTATGACTACCCTGTTACGGGCAGTGTTAGACTAAGCTAAAGTCTGACAACTGCAACGCCGGAATAATGATGACCTTAGGTCTAAGGCGTCGTGACAGGTGTACAGGAGAGGCAAGCTGATGACTAAACCCATGCAGGACTCTCCGGGTCATGTCCAGCAACTCGTAACCCCTTACGTAATTGCACCATGACTCTCGTACCAACATCTAGTGTATGCATCTCTATGCGCCGAGGTCATGCTGGTCTTAGTTCATTTCAATTTCCCACTTGAATGAGCGACCAGGGACGATTTAGATTAATTATCTCATAATTAATCACGGACTGTTATCATAGTAAACATGCTAATAATATGATAACCATTAATTTATCTCCATAAATTAATTGATATGTTCACAACATATCTATAAAATGATTGGCCCTAGGGCACAATCTCCAACAGACATGACTTCAGGTTTACTTGCTTCTTAGAGCAAGTTTGGAGAGCTTCTTACTTTGAAAGAGTCCAAGAAGTTGACTTCTCTCACGTTAGGATGATCGGATGGTTGTTCCTTAAGACAACTTATAAAGTGAGAATTTTTGCCGCAAGTGTAGACACCGAGAGGAGTCAAGATTCAGAGGTAGGGAGATGAGGTATCTTCCTCGGAGATCGTCATGTCACAAAGATAGTCCTCCTCGAAGAGTGAGTCATCATAGACGATGTCTAGCCAATTTAAGTCCAAGAAAGAGTTATCTTTCTAGAGGATGTTGTAGTGCTCCATGAACTTGGGTAGTGACGTTTTTTTCTCATACTTCCATTGAGATGTACCCTTCATTCATATTTACTATGAATTTGGAGGTCATAAAAAATGGTCTCCCAAAAATTAGAGTGGAATCCCCTATCGTTTCGTCCCCCATGTCCAAGATGTAGAAGTCGGCCGGGACAACTAGGCTACCTACGTGCACTAGAATGTCTTCGATAATGCCTATGGGGTACCTAGTAGTCCTATCAGCTAATTGAACAACTTTATTAGTCTTCTTTATACTCTTAATTCCTAAGGAGTCAAAGATTGTTTTAGGCATGACATTTATGGCTGCTCCTAAATCTATCAGGGCATTCTCGATCCTCATATTTCCTATGACGCACGGTATAGTGAAAGCACCTGGGTCCTTACATTTCCTAGGGAGCCTGGGTGTGAATAATGTTGAAACATTCAGCATTACGTTGTCATTAACCTTACATTTCCTATTATTAGTGCATAAATCCTTAAGGAATTTTGCATACTTAGGGACCTTATTAGTTAACTCCATGAGAGGGATATTCACTTCTACTTTTTCAAACATATCCATCAACTCCTTGCATTGGGTGTCCTGTTGTTGCTTCTTACCCATTAGGGATGATTTAGGGAAGGGAAGCTTCCCTAAATGGACCTCTTCTTTTCCATCATTAGGAGTTGGTTCTTTGATTCCTCTCTTGTCTTTATCATCCATCTTACCCTTTTGAGGTTCTACTTCCACAAACTCCTCTTCTAAGTCTGGAGGATTGTGGGTCTCTATAACTTCCTCCTCTATTCGTTTGTACCTAGGGTCTTTTGGTACTTCAAGTTCTTTTCCAGAGCGAAGAGTTACAATGTTTAGGCTTTTAGGGTTGATAACAGTAGTGGAGGTTATGTTCCCACTTAACTATGTCATTCTTTTGTTGTATGAGTTCGTAAAGCCAGTTACGTGCTCATTTAATATTGTAACCCTATTGTCTATCTTATCGCATTGATTTTCTAATTTTGTCATCCTACTTTCTAGATTATTTTTACGATAGGAATTTTCGAAGGGATGAATTTAGTAATCTTGATTGTTTTTGTTCCAGCTAAAATTAGGTTGTCGTCCTCAATCAGGGTTGTACTTGCCATGGTGAGGGTTCATACTTTGAAATCCTACGACTGTGACCTCCTCATAATCTCCCTTATTTCCGTAGACCAAACATTTATGCTCAGCTATTACTACTCGAGGTGGTTTTTGTGATTCGAGAAATTGCGTTTTGAGAACGCAACTTTCTTTCATTACTTGCTCCACCATCTTAGTAAGTTGTTCAACCTTCTCCAACAGGTCAACATTCTTATCTCTCCTTTCCCTTCTTCGGTTATGTCGGCTATAGTCGATATCTTTAATTAACTCCCATGCTCCTTCTACATCTAACTTAGTGATGGACCCATTAGCTAATGCGTCTATTTGATCGGTTTCCTCCACTCCATTATAAAAGTATTCGACCAAGCTCTCCTCGCTATGCTGGTTGTTAGGATACATGCGTAGCAATTCATGGAACTGGTCTAAATAATCTAGTAATTACTCTTCTTCACGTTGCTCCACGGATGATATCTCGTTCTTCGCAATTGAGGCTCTAGATTGGTATCGAAGAGAGTATACCATTTCATTGCTTTTCCCTCAGGAGTGATGTTGAAAGCTTTCCACATCACTTCCTCGACCTTGCCTCCAATAAGTTTCAAGGACCAACAATGCCTATAGAGTGTAGTTAAATGAGAATGCGGGTTCTCATCGTCAGAGCCATCAAACTTGGGCAGTCCTTTGTACAATGGTCCTTTAATTTCAAACTTAGATTGAAACTGGGGAAGTGAATTGAACCTAGCCTCGTAGTGTACGTTCGTTTGCGAAGCGTCTCTAATACACTTCTTCAACTTAGGTTGATTCCTCATTAGTACGACTCTACTACTTGAGTCTTGATTAAGTTCAAGGTCCTTGTCTAAGTTTGCTATTCCAAGCTTTGTTCTTTTTAGGGTAGCCATGTTCCTAAATTTCTAAGTTCTCCTAGAAGCTTGTTCTATCCTATACCTTAGGAAAGTGAAAAGTTTTAAATCCTAAACTAACAATTAAAACAACTGAAAAGAAAGAAGGAAATAAAAGAAAATAATTTAAAAGAAAATAGAATTAAAATGAAAATGAAAATAAATTCAAAAATGCAATTTTAAAATTTTTAAAATCAAATTAAAATAAAGATAATTTCAAATTTAAATTAACAAATAAATTTTAAATTTAATTAAAATAATTTGGAAAAAAAATAAATTTTAAAATTGAGGAAATAAATTTTTAATAAATTAAAAGCGAAATCAGAAAATGAAATTAACATTAAAACTAAAATTTTGAAATTATTATATTTATTATTTTTTTAAAGAAGAAAATGAAAAACATAAAGAAATTAGAAAAATAAATAAATTTAAAAATAAATCAAAGATAATTAAAGCAGAAATAATAAATAGGGAAGAAATTCCCAATACGTGTATTCGCGGGATTAGGATCGTTTTTGGGCACAATAACCGCTAAACTCAAGAAAGTTCCCCTGCGACGGCGCCAAAATTTAACCGGGCACCCGTCGTAAGTTGCCCTTTTAAGAAGTGAAATTTAATTATACCTTAGCCTCTAGTATAACTATATATTAAAATATAGTATAGCTATGAACCAAGGGTCGATCTCTCGCGGAACTCTCTAAAAACCTTAACGAATTGTTGTGCCAAGAACGAACACAAATACAAGGTATTTTGTTTATTAATTTGGAGATGTGATTAATGCAATTAATTAAAAGACGAAAGAAAATTATCTGGTTTGACAAAAAAATTAAAAGCGTTCCCCACAGAGCTATCTCGAACTCGGCCTTCACTGCTCAACAAAGACTAATGGAGGTTACTTAAATTATTATGTTTAGCCAAGGGTATATCTTAATAATCATTAAGATAAAGAATAATAGATTTGTGGCTTATCCTTCCTAGGAAAAATCACTATTCTAACAATAAAGTGAAAGGCAATAATAGAGATTAGACTAAACTCAATCAACCGATCATAAAGACCACTTATAAAAAATGCAATTTTATTGAATGAATAGAAGAGGGTTCAATTGAACTACCCAACAATTAAAGCAACAAAGTTATGGAAATATTCAATCAATCTAATCCTATGAATAATATGTAATTTTATAATCAAGATTTGGGGATTCCCTAATTAGATTAGTAATTCCCTATTTTCAAGAGTGCAATATTTTATCATACAATTTTACTAAAGTAAAAAAAACACTAAAATAACACTCATTTATCCACCTTTATCTTTATCATTTTTACTCCTATACACAACTTTAAAATACCAATACAATTATTTCAAGTTTCAACCTACCAAAATCATTACATACCCTTTAAAATAATTTCACATCATAATTCCTCATTTATCTCTTATTTTCTCAAACACGATTTACTTAAAAAAAAAACTCTTTTATAACACAAATCATTTATCTCTTCTTTACAAACCCACTCATTCTTTTATCCTCTTTTAACGGTTAACTCTGAGCCAAACGGACCTCTTAAGTCTTAGCCCAACCCAAAATTAAAGAGAAAAACGGCAAGTCACTATGATGGTGTATTACACAAGTTTCTCGCGGAAGAGAAAATCAAAAGGGCATAAATCATAATCAAAAGGCAGGCAGGTCACTCTGAAGAAGTGGGAGAAGGAGATGGGTGCACCAAAGAAATATGCGGTTAAGGTTTCGTAGGATGCCGAAGAATTGACTCGTGTTCCCTTGCAAGCCATCCTATTGGCTGATAGTTTTACTACCAACTTCAGACCTATCACTCTCCAACGCCCCAAACTACTTTCCTCTCTCTATTACGCATTGGTGAATGTTTCTAATCTAACTCCATTGCTTCCTTCTTGAGGTATTATTACCATTGGTTAATGTTCCCATGATAAATTACACATTGTCCTGGCTCCAATCTGCGAAGAGGTTTTTGTTTTCTGTTGCGCTCATTCTAAGCAGGTGATTTCTTGTTTGGAAAAATCTGAGTGGCTGACCCATCTCACTTTGGGCTTGATTGGGAGGATGGTTTGGGACTGGTGTGGCGTGGTGTGGCGTGGTTTAGGGGTATAAACTATTGATTGGGAGTTTAAGTAGTGAATAGGGTGGAATGAGTTAGGATGGTTTGTAAACCATCTTAAACCTCTCAAATGCTCACTTTTCCAAACTCCCCAAATCACGGGGTTTGGGATGGTTTGAAATTTTAACAATTTTTATTTCCTATTTTAACTTTATTATACTTTCAACTATATATAACATCTTCTTATCAAATACTCAAATAAATTATCTCTTCATCTTTATCAGTTTCTGCAGCAATTTCTCTTTTGAAAAAGATAGTCTACTTCACTTCAATATGTAGATTTTTGTTGGATTGATTGTAAAAAATTAAAAAAAAAAAAAANACAAATCAAATATTGATATAAATGACAAAATTTATAAGGGTATCATTGCGAACTTCAAATTTCAACCGACGCTACCCCATTAGTGATATTGCAATATCCAATCAGTGGAGAATGATTTACTATTACTTTTTTAATTAAACTCTCA
>QANZ01000735.1:0-19827 GCA_003254925.1 Chamaecrista fasciculata | reverse complement strand
TAAAAAAAAAAAAAAGAAAGAAATATTGATATAAATGACAAAAATTATAAGGGTATTATTGAGAACTTTAAATTTCAACCCACATCACCCCATTAGTGATATTGCAACATCCAATCAGTAGGAACTAGTTTACCATTACTTTTTTAATTAAACTCCCAATCAGTGGTATGATTTATCTAACCCACCACTGTTTCTGATGGAGATTGTGCTCTAGGGCCAATCATTTTATATCTATGAACATATGTTTTGATTAATTTATAGATGATAAATTATGTCGTTATCATATTATTAGCATGTTTACTGTGATAACAATCCCTGATTAATTATGAGATAATTATTCTAAAACTGTCCCTGGTCGATTATTCATGTGGGAATGTGAATGAACTAAGACCATCATGACTTCGGTGTATGGAGATACATGCATACGATGCTTTACGAGAGTCATGGTGCAATTATGTAAGGGGTTAAAAGTTGCTGGACTGACCGGGAGAGTCCTGCATGGGTTTAGTCATGAGCTAGCCTCTCCTGTACACCTGTCACGATGCCCTTAGACCTGAGGTCTTGACTATTCCAGCGTTGTAGATGTCGAACTTTGGCCTAGTCCAACGTTGCCCACAACAGGGTAGCCATACAGGCTAGGTACGGGTTTGGTTGTTTACCGTGCTGAGGAATGTGGTTGACCAAGAAGGAATTTTGTCCCTCATTAAGTTGGGAGATGTTTAACTGGCGCCCTCGATGAGTCTGTCCAAGGAATGTGTGGCCACACAGGGAAATGGGACTAACTCAAGGAATAAAGAAAGTTATGGTTTGGATTAAGGATGACTTTCCTGTGCCTTATTCATGACCAAAATATCGTGTGACAATCGGGATTAAGACAAAGGTAGTACTAAGGTTATGTCGTTTGGCGTTAAAGCGATAACTCACGTGTTTTGAGTAGTCGTGACGGCTTGCTAGAGTCTGCTCTCGACTTGTGAGTCATAGGGATGGCTTGCTGCCAACTTCACGTGAGGCCTGCTAGGTCACACACGAGCAGGATCAAGATACCATATTGGGACACGAATTAGGGTTAATTCGTGAGTCCCTTTAGTGACACAATTTAAGACATAGTTGCATATCTTAGGGCATGAAGTCTTGTCTTAAATAATATCTACGTTTATGATATTTAAATTTGTTAGACAAGTTTAAATATATTAATTGTTAAATAGTTAATTTGATTAATCTATTTACAATTAAATTCCAGTTTTAAATATTAGGGAATAATGAATTGGATAAGCCTCTTAAAAGTTAGGGGATTATTGATTTATTAAATTCTTTAATATTGGATAACATGAAACATAGAGGGTGGCGTCTCTTCTTGATTTAATTAATAAAATTGTTTTGTTAATTTAAATCAAGATTTGATTTTGATTTCAAGATTCAAGTTTGAATTAAAGATATTAGGGCAATATTTTAATTTAATATTGTTAGGGAATTTGAATTCAAGATTCAAGTTTGAATTAAAGATATTAGGGTAATATTTTAATTCAATTTGTTAAGGAAATTAATAAGTTAGTTATAACTTCCTAAGAGTTAGGGTTGTTACTTTAATTATTAATTCCTAGATAAACATGGAGCGGATGGCGCATGGCTTGATCCAAGGGGCAAGATTTGATCTTGCATTTTGGTTTTCAAGATTGCATTTTGAATTTCAAATTAAGATATTAATGTAATATTTTAATTAGGAATTCAAATCCTCTTGACCAATGGGGATTGGGCATTCAAGATTTAGTTTCAAGATTTGATCTTGAAATTTAAATTTAAATTGCCTTTTAGTTTTGAATTATAATATTAGTGTAATATCATAATTCAAGATTTTAGGAACCCCTATTTCTTGATTAAAATAATTTCCTTAATTTTATGAGTTAGGGAATGTGATTCCCTAATGAGACTCTATAAATACACACACCCCACACAAGTCAAAAAACCCCATTTTTAGTTAGACTAAAATCGACTTCTCCCTAGAGAGAGAGAAAGTCGACCTAACCCTAATTGGATTAGGGTTTTTGAGTTGTGTGTGAGGTTTGTTTGTGCGCCAGCTTCTTGAGTCTTCAAGAACCGTTCTTGAAGATTCAAGATTCGTAGATTTGGTTCCCGTGATCTCTTGGGAAGAAGAGATTGGAGGCTAGCACCTAGGTGTCTGCCAAACTGTTCGTGTGTATCACCGGTAGAGGAAGGACACGCGTTGCTGTGGACTTCTCGGACTCGCAAGTTTCAAAGCCACCAAGTGAAATTTAGGTATACATCTTCCCTTACTAGTATAAACATAGATAGTGGATCCTGGAAGGAAATTATAGGCTATGCGTTTAAAAATTTTAATTTTACGTTTTCTTCCGCAGCGCTCGCTCTATAATTTCCCAACAGTTTCAATGATAGAGTCGCATCATCTGTTAGTGCCAGAGATGCTTTGCGCCTAGTATACGAGCGAAATGTGGTATGCTTTCTCTTTTATCTCCTACATTCCATTTAGTATGCTTTGAGAGGATTTCAAAGGATAAGTTCAGAAACTTGCTTGCTTGTTCTTATTATTATTTTTTTAGGCTAAAGTGCACTTTTGGTCCCATAACTTTGGCAAAGGTTTCAATTTGGTCTCATAACTTTTTTTGTTGCAATTTTGGTCCCATAACTTTGGCAAAGGTCTCAATTTGGTCCCATAACTTTTTTTTGTTATAATTTTGGTCCCATAACTTCTGAAAATATCCCACTGTTGGTCCCAAGCTGATTTCTTTTCATCCCATAACTTCACCCATATTTGCCACGTCATCATCCAACTCAGTATGTCAGATCATTTTTAACGGCAGATAATGAATGAAAATCAGCTTGGGACCAACGGTGAGATGTTTCCCAAAGTTATGGGACCAAAATTGCAACAAAAAAAGTTATGGTACTGAATTGAGACCTTTGCCAAAGTTGTGGGACTAAAATTGCAACAAAAAAAGTTATGGGACCGAATTGAGACCTTTGCCAAAGTTGTGGGACTAAAATTGTAACAAAAAAACTTGTGGGGCCAAATTGAAACCTTTACCAAAGTTATGGGACCAAAAGTGCACTTTAGCTTTTTTTTTTTTTTTATTATTATAACACCTTTGTTGTGGTCTTAGTATTTCAAGATACATGGAGATTTTGTCCTAATCAGTGGAAATATTGTGAGCAATATGTCACTTACTCAAGCTCTTCAAGAACACAAGGAAAGAAAGAAGAAAGATAGTGATGCCATAATGACCATGGTTATTAAACGGTCAAAGCCTAACCCTATTATTCATCAATCTCGACTAGGTACTGATGAACTTTTCGTGGGCATTGATCCTAATACCAAGCAACTTTTGTTTTATGAGGATAAGGCAAATCATTCCAAGGGGACTTTACATCTTGATAAGTCATTGCTCCTTGATAACCCTTCCATCTCTTTGCACCATGACAAGCAGGTTCAACCTTTAAACTTCATCTATTTATTGTTTGCTTTCAGAATTTACTGAAAAAATAAATTTTTTTTTCTGAAACTAATAAAGTGTTAACAAAAAAATTGAAAACGTCTCTGCTCTTTAGTCATGAATCATGATCATGACAAAAATGTCACAAAAAATGCATATTGTGAGTGTCAGTGACTTTTCATTACTATGTTGTGGCATTGTACAAAATAATGACTTGTTATCAGCCCATCAAATGATATCCTAGTAGTATGTCTCTATTTTCATTTGATATGTGAATATTCTATTCACGGTTGTTATTGTTGCTGTTTTTTTTGTTTCTTTTTATTACTCTATTTGGGCTTTATAACTTTGAGCTAAATTATATATCATAAATATTCCTGAGATCTTGTCATGTTTTTTCCTATAGGATTGTTACATTGATATCTGCTCACCTGAGCTCCTTAGCCTGTTTACTTACAACTTTGACTATAAGCATCTACGGCATCATTTTGTCAAGGGATTGCTCGTTGATAATGTATTTCCTCTTCCATATTCTGAACTAGGTTACTTGATTTTGTATTCACTCGAATTTATATCATTAATGTTCCTTGGTCCAAACATACGGTTGTTTGCATCTTTATTTATACTGGAAAAAATGAGCTACATTGTTATCAATCACTTATATCGCTTCAATATTCTTTGGAGGATTTTGTTGATATTGATGGTTTCTTTATCTTAATAGTTTGATGAACACTTCCTACATAATTTTCTTGTTTGCAAGTGTTCAGTTTCGGGGTCTGGCATTCACAAGATAAGTATGCAATACTTTAGAGAAATGTAAGAAAATGGTTGAACAGGAGGTGTTGCTTATAGAATTGTCTGAAGTGGAAAACTGTTTTAGACTTTTATTGTTTCAATGTTCTAATTGGTATTGAAAAAGGCATGTTTCTCTTTAGTGATAATGTTTTAGAGGGGATGATTTTATGCTTACATCTGGCATGGACTCATGAAAATTATTAAGTTTTTAGTACAATGATTATATTGGTTGTTTTGAACCATTATAAAAATTCTTATGATTCGACAAAATTTTACTCTGGTGTTTTGAACCTTTATCATCTACTTAAATTTTATCCTACTGGATCCCCCCCGCATTTTTCATGTCACCAATGATCTTTAAATTTGTTTTACACGTATGATGTTTTGTATTTTAATACTTTCTTCCATGTTTCATCCATTTGCTTTTAGCATTCTTTAGTAACATTTCTTTCAAGATAACTGGATATTTCCTTCAGATTATGGGATACAAGATATTTACACATGAAATTCATTCAAATTATGCGGCAAGGATTGATAATTTCCGAAGCTATGACACTGTCAGCAAGGACATAATTCATAGATTGACATATCCTTTGGTGCCAGATGTTAAGTTTTTTGGTAATTCTGCTACTAAACTTGAGTGACAGGGAATGTATCGTGCACCAGGTAAAGGATGACAATTTTTGTTACAGCTACTGTACATGAAGTTAGCTGGGCTTAATAATAATGTTGTGACATGATAATTTGGTTTGTTTTTGTTACGATCCTAGTATTTAATATATTATTATTATTAGGAATAATATATGTATTTGTTAGTATTATTATGTGTTATGTTTTTATGTATGACAGTTATTATGTGTGTGGCAGTTATTAGAGGGTAGTTATTAGGAAGTTTATAGATATGTGTATTGTAAGTTGATGATAGATATGAATGATACAAGAATTATTTCAGAAACTGTCTTTCTCTCTATCTGATTCTCTCTCTCCCCTTCTCAAGTATGGAGATTGATGAACCTAGTTTTGGCCGGGGGCATTACCTGGTTCGGTGAGGCAACTCTTGGTCGGAAGTCGCCTGCAAGTCAATGAATACACAGGGGTGGCCCTGCGATTCACCTCCGATGCTTAAGTTAGTAAGGGGTTGAGCACAATAATCTCGATAGAATGGTTAGAGTGCGTACCTTTGTCCAGTGTGAAGGGCTTCCCTTTTATACCGGTTGAGGGTAATCTGGTGAGATCTTACCATAAATGTTTGAATGGCTGATTGTGATCTCGGCTGATTTGGCTGATCTGATTGTGATCTTTGGCTGATCTGATTGTGATCCTTGGCTTCCACGTATTTTCCTTTTTTGCAAAGATGCCTTAGTGGGCAAGGCGCTATTAATGAGAGAGTCAATCATGGGGATCCTGATTGATCTTTGATTGATTCTTGATTGATCAGGCAATGTTTCCTTATTCGCTTCCACGTGGACGCCCACATTATCTATGATTGTTGGCGTCCTCAACTGATGAAGGGGCATGAGGCGTTTATGTCTGGGTGACTCCTCTGTTGGGCTTGCACGCTACTGGTTTGAGCCTTTTGGGCCTCCTGATTATTGGGCCTATTATCACTAGTCCCAACAAAAGGAGTGAAGCTCTGTCCCCATCAGTGGAGTCCCCATCAAGGGCGTTATCGACTCTGGCTATTGTTTTCCTCTGTTGTTGTTGGCGTTGACTCCTTGAGCGCCCTTTAGAGACCGCGAGTTTTTTTCATGCTTTGGTTGATGGGGCGCTACCGGTATCGGCGCCACATATCCCTGTCTTTTCAACTTCTTTGCTGACGTTTCGTTGTAGATTCAACTCTGTGCGTCAGGCGTATCGTGGCCACGTGTCACCGCGCGATTGGCTTAACCTTTGCTATGATGGCAAAACGTGGACCGAGGGGGGCGCATTTAATGCGACGCTTTGATTTTCGTGAAAGTTTTTCCAAAAACCGCCACTTCTTCTCTCTCCCCCCTCACTTCATCATTTTCGCGTTTTCAAACTCAGTTCTTCCTCCTTATTCTCTTTGTATTCCCGAAAACTCCCTTCTTGAAGCTTGCCTCCTGATCTTCTCTCACCCACTCTGCCGTTTGTTGCTGCTTGTTTTGCTCCGGCAACCGTTTTCGCCGTCGTCTGGTGAGTGGTTCGACATTATCTCTTGCTATTCCCTGTATGATTTCTGGGTTTTTGGTTGAATATTACTCATTGTGTTCTTCGTGTTCTTCGCAGCGTTCTCCTCCTTGAGTCCCTCTTCTTCTAACCCTAGATTCTGGGGTTCTAACATTGGTATTAAATTCGTTTCGATCATGGCACGTTCTTGTTCCAATACCTAGATTTCAGATTCTAGTGTCTTCTTCTTTTTTCTTCCCCTTTTTGTACTCCTCTTGTTTCCCCACAGGCCTATTTCGGGATTCACAAACCCAGTAATTTTAATACGGCGTCAAGTTTAGCTGTTGAATTTGAGGCAAAATTACCTATTCAACCCATACACAACAATTTTATGACTTTTTAGTCCTTTTCCAGTGCTTCTACTGTACCAAATCGTGATCTTTTTTCTGGGTCTCTAGAATCTGTTTCAATTGCACAATTGACTTTGCCTGAGCAGAAGAATAATGTATCGTCTTCCTCTGTACAGCAGATTCGATCTCTTCCTTCTTCACAGAGTGGATCGACTGCCCCAGAGAGACAAATTCGGCAGGAGAAGGGCCTCTGTTTCAGTTGCAATGAGAAATTTACATCCGGCCATCGTTGCTCCTTGTTGTTTGCACATTCGAATCCGTCTGGGTTTGAGTTTCGTCCATTTTCGTCCTCCTCTTCACTGTTTTTGCTTTCGCCAATTGCCCAGAAAACGTGGACTCCACAGGACCATAAATTTCTACGGGTCATTGGCTTGTGTTTCATATGCCAAGACTGGTTCACTCTTAGGCACCGCTACTACAGTCCTTTCCTTTAGTTGATGTGGTGTCCGAGCAAGATGATGATTTCCACGCACCTGGGCCTCCAGTTTTGAACGTCCACAGAGAAGAAACTTTGGCTACCTTTTCAATTCTCTGTTATATTTACTGGGCCAATTATTTACTTATTGGGTTCCTACTTACTTTGGTCTCAGACCTAAGGTTTAGTGGGTTGATGGTGTACAGTGCTATTACTTAGGGTGTCTAGTACTTTTCATTTTCTCTCTATCACCTTGAGGACAAGGCTATTTTCCAAGGGGGAAATAATGTTACGATCCAAGTAATTAATATATTATTATTAGGAATAATATACGTATTTGTTAGTATTATTATGTGTTATGTTTTTATGTATGACAGTTATTATGTGTGTGACAGTTATTAGAGGGAACTATCAGGAAGTTTGTATATATATGTGTATTGTAAGTTGATGATAGATGTGAATGATATAAGAATTATTTCAGAAACTGTCTTTCTCTTTATTTGATTCTCTCTCTCCCCCTCCTCAACTATGGAGATTCTCCTCTTTGACTCCCTCTTCTTCTAACCCTAGATTATGGGGTTCTAACAGTTTCTTTGTTGATATTTGTATCATTTGGTGATGATTATGTGTTGTATATTCCTAAACGAACATCAACCATTTTGAGTTTAAACAATAAGATACGTCCTTATTAAGTTTCGTTATGAAAAGAGTCAATTCAATTCATATTTTAATATAATTAACTAAATTAGTATAGGTGGTTAAATTTAATATAATTAACATGAAACCTAATTTTGTTGATCAAAATAATTCTAGTTATATGAAGCAGTGTCAACTATCAATACCAACTGTGTTATCGTAGATTTGACCAACCATATACTTTTTTGAATGCGTAGGTTTTTTTTTTTTTTTAAAGATTGTTGAGTCATAACTTGTAACTTTTTACCTGATTTTTCTTCTTTTTATTAATTCATCACCCTTATCTCTCAAATAGTTTTCCCTTGTAGATTGATGATTCCTTTTCTCCTATTTCAGAAATATCACAAGCGCATTCTGCTTTTATTGGCCCATTTACTGTCATAGCTAGGGCTTGGAACCAAAATTGGGGATAACACTAAAACTGTGAATTCCGTTATTGGATAAGGATGTATAATTGGATCAAATGTTCATATAGAGGGATCATATGTATGGGACAATGTCACCATTGAAGATGGCTGTAAACTTAGGCATGCAATTCTATGTGATGGGGTGATTATGAAAGTTGGAGCTATTCTGGAACCTGGCGTGGTTTTGTCCTTCAAGGTTTGCATCTTCTAGCCATTTATAGGGATTGAGTATCCTGACTTGGTTTGGTATTATTTGTTTTTGCTTTAGTTTTGTTGCTATGCTCAGAGATGATGGAGATTGTGCCCTAGGGCCAATCATTTTATATGTATGAAAATATTATTTGACTGATTTATGAATGATAAATTATGTCGTTATCATATTATTAGCATGTTTACTGTGATAACAATCCTTGATTAATTATGTAATAATTATTCTGAACTGTCCCTGGTCGATTATTCACGTGGGAACGTGAATGAACTAAGACCAGCATGACTTCGGTGTATAGAGATACACGCATGTGATGCTTCTCGAGAGTCATGGTGCAATTATGTAAATGGTTACAAGTTGCTGGACCGACCCGGAGAGTCCTGCATGGGTTTAGTCATGAGCTAGCCTCTCCTGTACGCCTGTCACGATGCCCTTAGACCTGAGGTCTTCATTATTACGGTGTTGTAGATGCTGAACTTTGGCCTAGTCCAACGTTGCCCGTAACAGGGTAGCCATACAGGCTAAGTACGGGTTTAGTTGTTTGTCGTGCTGAGGAATGTGGTTCACCAATAAGGAATTTTGTCCCTCATTAAGTTGAGAGAAATTTGACTGGGCCCCTCGATGAGTTTTTCCAAGGAATGTGTGGCCACACAAGGTAATGGGACTAACTCAAGGAATCAAGAAAGTTATGGTTTGGATTACAAGGATGACTTTCCCATGCCTTATCCATGACCAAAATATCGTGTGACAATAGGGATTATGACAAGGTAGTACTAAGGTTAAGTCGTTAATGTTAAAACGATAACTCACGTGTTTTGGGTAGTCGTGATGGCTTGCTAGAGTCTGCTCTCGACTTGTGAGTCATGGAGATGGCTTGCTGCCAATTTCACATGAGGCCTGCTGGGTCACACATGAGCAGGCTGTAATGGGACACGAATTAGGTTTAATTTGTGAGTCACTTTAGTGACACAATTTAAGACATAGTTGAATGTCTTAGGACATGAAGTCTTGTCTTAAATAAAATCTAAATTTGTAATATTTAAATTTGTTAGACAAGTTTAAATATATTAATTGTTAAATAGTTAATTTGATTAATCTATTTACAATTGAATTCTTGTTTAAAATATTGGGGAATAATGAAGTGATTTAGTCTCCAAAGAGTTAGGGGATTATTGATCTATTAAATTCTCTAATATTGAAAAATAACAAGAGGAGGGTGGCGCCTCACTCTTGAATTAATTAATGAAATATGATTTTGTTAATTTGAATTCAAGATTTGAATTTGAATTAAGATATTAGGGTAATATTTTAATTCAATTTGTTAAGGATATTAATAAGATTATAACTTCCTAAGAGTTAGAATTGTTTTCTTATTTATTAAATTCCTATAAGATAACAAGGAGGGTGGTGCATTCTTCAAGATTCAAATGCAAGATTTGATCTTGCATTTTGAATTTCAAGAATGCATTTTGAATTTAAATTAAGATATTAGTGTAATATTTTAATTAAGAAT
This sequence comes from Chamaecrista fasciculata, assembly GCA_003254925.1. NCBI lineage: Eukaryota > Viridiplantae > Streptophyta > Magnoliopsida > Fabales > Fabaceae > Chamaecrista > Chamaecrista fasciculata. The sequence goes on along the minus strand of QANZ01000735.1, from coordinate 9,789 downwards.
TCAAATCCTCTTGGCTCACTCCAACCAATGGGAAGTGTGCTTTGAAGATTTGGATTTCAAGATATGATCTTGAAATTTAAATTGAGATTGCCTTTTAATCTTGAATTATAATATTAATGTAATTTTATAATCAAGATTTGGGGATTTCCTAATTAGATTAGTAATTCCCTATTTTCAAGAGTGAGACTCTATAAATACCACTCTAAGTCGCCTAAACCTAATTAGAAGAAAGAAGGAAGAAAAGTTCGACCTAACCCTAAAGTTTAGGCAAAAGTCGACTTGGGTGTGAGAGAAAGAGAGAGAGAGGCGCCAAGAAATTGTTTCTTGGGAGAGTGCTTATCTCTTGAATAGTTGTGCGCCACTTTGGTTCTTGGATACATCAAGAAGTGTTCTTGAAGTATCAAGATTTGTAGATTAGGTCCCAGAATCTCTTGGAGAAGAGATTGGAGGCTAGCACCTGAGTATCTGCCAAACTGTTCGTGTGGATCACCGGCAGAGGAAGGACACGAGTCTGTGGACTTCTTGGAATCGCGTTTTAAAGCAACCGTTTGAATTTAGGTAACTGTCCTTTTCCCTCTGGTATAAAAGCAAGTAGTGGATCCTTTGGAGGAGATTATAAGTTTTGTAAAAAATTTTAACTTTGCCTTTTCCGCTGCGTTTTGCTCCATAATCTCCGACATGAGATAGATTGGTAGATACACTAATAGATAGATTCTCACATGTCATATCAAATTCAGTTTCTTAAAGATGGGAGAGTGTGTAGAGGGTACATTTTGTTGTCAATTATGCTGCTTTTGATGATTTCTGGAATTGTATGCTTCCAGGTTGTTATTGGGCCGGAGTTTGTTGTTCCATCATATTCAATAGTATCGTTATTACAGCAACCAGTTGAAGAAGATAGTGATGAGGAGCTGGAATATGCTGATAGTACTGATGGTATTGCTGAATTTCCATGAAACTTATTCATATTCTTTCATCATCTTACTAAAAACACTCTTGTACCTACTTAGTAATTTTTTATATTCCTCAAACCGAACCATTGAAGAAGGCATTAATGTGAAAAATGTTATGCTAGAGAAGATGGTACGTGAAGTTCTTGTGAGACTTGGTTGTTAGGTTGCTTTTGTAAAGTGGCATTTGCAGTCTATATATATTATGCATTGTTTGCCACTTCTTTTAAGTGACTAATTTTTTTTTCTCTCCAAGGCATTGGCATGTCACTATGGACTTCTTTTTGTTCAATCTTGCAGCTTTAGTTGGATTGGGTGGACTTCATTACAGTTGTTTTAATTAAACAATCATACGATTGCTTTTATCTCAATAATCTTTGCTTTTGTTATAAATTGGAATGTGTTTTATAAGATGTTCAATGTTCAATTATAGCTCTCTTTGTAGTAAGTGTGGGCATCGTTGCTTTAGTAGCTTTTCTCAAGACTATCATTTTTTCATATTAGATCTTCTATTCAGATTGTTGTTGGATGGGCTAAGAGGTGGGTGGGTACTCATGGTTTCTTATGATTAAAAAGAGTAAATTAACAATGTTAAATTCTAAACAAAGTCTTAATCATTTTTTCCTTCTTTTAAAATTGCCTTTGTTCATGAGCATTACTTATTTGTATGCAGCGGTCACAAGCACAGTGGGCAAGTATGATGTAGAGGCTACATCACAAGTCTTGGAGACACAATCTTGGTCTACATCAGAGGTTGTTTCCTAGTGGTTTGAAATTTATTGCATCTGCAAAATTTCCAAAGTATTTCTTGTCTTATTGTTAGTTGGCAGTGAAGATTTAGCTTTGATACATGTAGTTGTTTTAATGAATTGCTATAGTATTTGACACCATCAAGAATTGACACACAGATGCATTAACGCATCAAACTTCAAAAATTATAAACATGAAAGAAAAAACTTGTTCATGCACACAAACACACACATAGTGGATGCATCATCATGCGGTTTAAATTTAAGGTTTTGTTTCAATATGATTTGATTAAATTGATTTTATTCAGGTTGATATTTTCTTTTCTGTAATTACTTTTTTTTTACTGACCAGTTAGGTGTGGGCGGTGCGGGTTACATTTGGTCAAAATGTGAAAGAGGTCATGAAGAAGAGTGGAGACATTTAGTGGCTCCTATTCCTGCAGATAAAATTTCTAAGGCAATGAAAATTTTGGAAGATGATCTAGAGTCGGCTCGTGATGTTAGTATTCTTCCCTCGTCTGGAGAGTTGAAGCTTGATTCTAATGATTCTGATGCTGATGATATTGAAGATTCCAGAGATGACTCATACTTTGAGAAAGAGGTGAGGATTTTGGCATGTAAACTTGCATATATGATTGAAGCATCTCTAAGATATCTGGTTTTAAGTAAATTAATACAAACTCCAGGTTGAAGCAACCTTTCTCAGGGTTGAGTGCTGACACACATAATATTATAAAGGCTTAAGTGCACTTTTGGTCCCAAAACTATGACAAAGGTTTCATTTTGGTCCCATAACTTTTTTGGTTGCAATTTTGGTTCCATAACTATGACAAAGGTTTCATTTTGGTCCCATAACTTTTTTTGTTGCAATTTTGGTCCCATAACTATGACAAAGGTTTCATTTTGGTCCCATAACTTTTTTTGTTGCAATTTTGGTCCCATAACTTCTCAAAAGGTTTCACCGTTAGTCCCTTGGTGAATTCCATCCATATTTAGCCGTTAAGTATGACGTGGCATAGTGACTAGGATCATGATGTGGCAAAATAAGATGAAATGGACTGAAATAGGATCTATATGCAACATATTAAAACTTATCTATACCCAACCACAATATATACAAAGAGTGGTACTTCATCTTCCTCGTCAGCCCAACGGGACTTCCTCTTCCTTGTTTCGCTTCCCGATTCGCCGTTGCCGCCGCTTTGGTCGTTCAACTCTAGCTGAGGATCCCATCGACTTCGTCGGCGCCTTCTGCTTGAAGTCTCTTCTTCCCCATCATATTGGTCCCTGCCAGTACCACTCTTTGTATATTTTGTGGTTGGGTATAGATAAGTTTTAATATGTTGCATATAGATCCTATTTGAGTCCACTTCATCTTATTTTGTCACATCATGATCCTAGTGTTGGAGATTGTGCCCTAGGGCCAATCATTTTATAAATATGTTTTGAACATATTAATTAATTTATGGAGATAAATTAATGGTTATCATATTATTAGCGTGTTTACTATGATAACAATCCTTGATTAATTATATGATAAATAATCTAAAACTGTCCCTGGTCGATCATTCACGTGGGAACGTAAATGAACCAAGACCAGCATGACCTCGGTGTATAGAGATACATGCACTAGATGCTTCTCGAGAGCCATGGTGCAATTATGTAAGGGTTACAAATTGCTGGACCGACCCGGAGAGTCCTGCATGGGTTTAGTCATAAGCGAGCCTCTCCTGTACACCTGTCACGATAGCCTTAGACCTGAGGTCTTGACTATTCCGGCATTGTAGTTGTCAAACTTTGGCCTAGTCCAACGTTACCCGTAGCAGGGTAGCCATACAGGCTAGGTACGGGTTTGGTTGATTACCGTGCAAAGGAATGTGGTTGACCAAGATGGGATTTTGTCCCTCATTAAGATGAGAGATATTTAACTGGCGCCCTCGATGAGTCTGTCCAAGAAATGCGTGGCCACGCTGGGAATTGGGACTAACTCAGGAAATCGAGAAAGTTGTGGTTTGGATTTTGGATGACATTCCCGTGCCTGATCCATGACCAAAATATCGTGAGACAATAGGAATTATGACAAGGTGGTATTTAGGTTAAATCGTTAAAACGTTAAAGCGATAACTCCCGTGTTTTGGGTAGTCGTGATGGCTTGCTAGAGTCCGCTCACGACTTGTGAGTCATAAGATGATTTGCTGCCAACTTCACGTGAGGCCTGCTGGGTCACACATGAGCAGGATCAAGATGCTAATTTTTGGGACACGAATTAGGGTTAATTCGTGAGTCACTTAGGTGACACAATTTAGGACATAGTTAAATGTCTTAGGACATTAAATCTTGTCTTAAATAAATATCTATGATTGAGGTTTTAAATTTGTTGGACAAATTTAAATTTAAATTAATTGTTAAATAGTTTTACAATTAAAATATTAGTGAATAAATAAATTAAATAAGTTTCCTAAAAATTAGGGAATTATTGATTTATTAAATTCACTAAAATTGGGAAATAAAAGGATGAGGGTGGCGCCTCATTATCTTTGTTTTTATTAATAGAAATTGTTTTTATTAATTAAATAAAGATAAGATAAATATCTTTTGGAAAAGATATAGGATTTGAATTAAAAGATATTAAGGTAATTCTTTTATTCAAAATTGTTAGGAATTAGTTATAACTACCTAAGGAGTTTGGGTTGTTATAAAATTCCTCCAAAAACTCCATGAGAATTTCGCCTACCCCCTTTCTTGGGATGGAAGATTTGATCTTGCATTTTAGAGTTTGGGTCTAGGCTAAAGTCGATTTTTATATTTAATTATTAAAGTAATATTTAAATTATAAAATCAAAATCTCATGACTCATTCCAACCAATAGGATTTGAGCAAATCAAGATTTGATCCAAGATTTGATCTTGGATAGGTCAAATTCGAAAATTGGGCTTTATTTTTGAATTATAATATTAAGTTTAATATTATAAATCAAAAGATATTTTGAGATATCTAAAAGATATCCCATATCTTAGAGATATCCTAATTGGATTAGGATTCCCTAAAACTAGGAATGAGAACACTATAAATAGAGGCACTAGGCGCCTATCTCAGAGATAACTCACAACACAGATCAATTCTTGGTCAGACCAAGAATTTCGCCTAGAGCATCTATAGAGAGTGAAAAATCGCCTAGTCCTAATATTATGAGAGTGAGTCGATTTTCTTGAAGAAAGAGAATTGGACCTGCACCTGATAATATTAGTACTTCCCAATCAATCTTGATAATCAAGAACAGTTCTTGATTATTCAAGAATCATAGATAGAGTTCCCGTATTCACTTGGGAAGAAGTGAAGGAGGCTAGCACCTAGGCATCTGCCAAACTGCTCGTGTGGATTACTGGTAGAGGAAGGACACTCTGTGGACTTCTCAAATTCGCGAATACGATAAGTCACCGATCAAAACTAGGTAAACATCTTTTCTTATCTGGTATAAACATAGTTAGTGGATCCTGGAAGGAATCACAGAGTTAGCTTTTAGTTTTATTTGCGTTTTAGTCCAAAATTTTTAATTTCTTCCGCTGCGCTCCCTCTGTGATTTCCCAACAGTGGTATCAGAGCCACGCTAATTATATGTTTATACTAGTTGTGTGATATACATGAGATGTATGTTGGGTGTTTATAGTTTTAATCACATGCTTAAAGTTTTGCGAAAACCCACCACATGATTTTCGAACTTAAATCTAAAAGATTGGTGCAAGATTATGTATTTGATACATAGGAAATCAATTGGATTGATTTAAAGAATTTTTCTTGAAATTTTGGGTGTTGGTCGACTCTTATATATATTTTTGATTAAAATTGTTTTAATTATAATATTATAAGGGAAGTCGAATTTTAAATTAAGAATTTAATAATTTTAGACCAATAATTCGAATTCTTGAATTTGATTCTTGAATTATAATTATTGGTACAATACCAAATTTTAAGAGGCATGTTAAATTGCACAAGCTCTAAAGAACCACAATTAAAATGTTTTATTGTGTTTGTGTTGTGACTTTTATATATGAATTGTTCATGTATGGGTATGGTGTTGGATATGGCTCTAGGTTTTATTTATGGTAAATACGGCCTGCGTGTCGTCTCCCTAAATTTCTGAATGTAATTTTTATTTTTTTTCACCTCAATGTAACTGAGGCTTTCCCAATGTAATTTTCTTTTCTTTTTAGAAAAGTTCTCTCATTGGCTTGAGGGAATTTAGGGTAGATGGGCCATATCTAAACACGTTTATTTTATGCATTTAGAATTTTGTATGTGATGCAATCTGCGCTAGATGTATGTTTTAGGGCTGCGTTTAACATGCAAACGATTTTCATTCTCATAAACGAATACGTATACGATACGAGAATAGGATTTTGTATGAGATACAAAGTTCGTGAATATGTATATGATACATAAGCACAACTCGTTTAAATTGGATTTAAAATTGAACCAAAACGGAACAATTTAAAATTGAACCCTTTTAAAATCTTAAGTTTTAATGCCATCAATAAAACAACCCTGTTATCCTCTTGTTCATCGTGGGGCGGTGACAGCCTCCGCTGCACGTACCTACTTTTACCTTGAGGAGACACGGGTGAATGGATTTTCAACGCAGTGCCTCTTTGAAGTCTTGGTTTATTGAATGCGGTGATCGCCTCCGCGACACGTGTTCAATGGGCCTTGATCAAATTTGGTTGGGCTTTTGCCTCATTGTTTTGAATTTGCCTATTCACAAGTTTTATTGTGCGACTTAATAAGGTTATCAAAACGGTTTTGGACCTTAAGGCATTAGATGGGATAAACATGCCATAATATGTATCATATGATGATACAGTCCCATAAAGATCTAAGAATCACATAAGATGTGATTGGTAAAGAGTTACCTACCTAAATAACCAAAGGGTGCATGATCGCCTCCGCGACGGTAAACTTTGGTGAAATATGGATCTTAGCCACTAATAATAATTTTCTGGGTTTTATAAAATAGTGGAAATATTTTGCTAAACAAACTTTCATATCTAAATTGTAGAATCAAATGGCAAATTATAGTTCAACGTTTTCACTGTGATCTATCCTTAAGAAGGATAAATAGGACAAACTTCCTTGTTTGGTTTTTCAAGTTGAGAATTGTTCTCACCCAACAAAGGAAGCTTTATGTCCTGGATAAACCTATCCCTAAAGAGCCTGCCAAAGACGCTCCAAAAGTTCAAAAGGATGCTTACGAGAAGCACCTGAATGACTCTTTGGAGGTCTCTTACCTGATGCTAGAAACAATGTTTCCAGAGTCGCAAAAGGACTTGGAAAGGTTGATGCCCTTTGAGATGTTTAAACGTCTCAAGGAAATGTTTCAGCAACAAGTTAGGCGAGAGAGGTATGAGACCACTAAGGCTCTACACTCTTGCAAGATGGCTGAAGGTGAATCCGTAAGTACCCATATCTTGGAGATGAAGAGGTACATAGATCACCTTGGAAGGCTAGGATTTCCCATTACTCAGAGCTTGCGACGGATTTGATCCTAAGCTCGCTGTCTAAAGCTTATGACCAGTTTGTCATAGAGTTTAAGATGAGTGGAATGGAGAAATCAGTTTCTGAGCTGCATATGATGCTCAAGGCTGTTGAGGCATCCATAAAAAGGGCGCCTACAACAGTCCTGATAGCTCAGAAAGACCAAGGGAAGGGGAAGGGCAAAGAAAGAGGAAGGCTGACGTCATGGATGGTGAGACCAACCCAGTGGCCAAGCCCAACCCACAACGTGCCAAGAAGGCAAAGCCCGCAGAGGATGCAATTTGCCTTTTAAGAAATTGCAAATTGTATTTGGAAGATCAAAAGAATAAAAGGAGAGATAGGATCTCCACTTCTGGTATCTTTGTTATAAAAGTCCTTTTTCCACTGAACCACTTGGGTATTAGATACAGCACGTGGTTCTCACATTTGATGTGTAAGGTCTTAGAGACAGTAGAAAGCTGGACAGAAGCGAGATGAACCTGCGTAAAAGCGATAGAGCAAGGGTTGCTGCTATTGCTGTAGGAACATACGAGCTTGTTTTGCCCTCTGGGCTTATTCATTGTTATTATGTACTTTCTTTAAGTTTAAACAATGTTTCTCTTTCTTATTGGATAAGGAAGTTTTGCATGTGTTAACTGTAATGAAAGGAATTCAATTTATAAAGATGATGTTTATTTGATAATCATTGCATCTTAAAATTGGAACGTCAACGTGATAACAATATTTATAACATTGATACGAAAAGGATTAAGATTAACGAATCTAATCCAACTTACCTCTGGCATTGTCGTTTAGGCCATATAAACGAGAAACGCCTAGAGAAGCTCCATAAAGATGGACTTCTGAGCTCATTTGATTTTGAATCATATGATGCTTGCGAATCTTGTTTACTTGGAAAAATGACAAAGGCACCCCTCACTGGCAACAGTGAGAGGGCATCCGACTTATTGGGGATCATGCATAGTGATGTGTGTGGACCTATGAGTACTTAAGCTATAGGTGGTTACTCGTACTTAGTTACGTTCACTGACGTTTTCAGTAGGATTGACTGGGTCTACCTAATGAAATACAAGTCAGAGTCTTTTGAAATGTTCAAAAGATTTCAAAACTAAAGTAGAGAACCAACTTGACAAGAAAATCAAAGTCCTTCGATCCGATCGAGGAGGTGAGTATTTGAGTCAAAAAAATTTATTGATCATCTTAGGAGATGTGGGATAGTCCCACAACTTACTCCTCCTGGAACCCCACAGAGAAATGGTGTTTCTGAAAGGAGAAATCGAACTTTATAAGATATGGTTCGATCTATGATGAGTCAAGTTGATCTTCCGCCATCCTTTTAGGGGGCATGCTTTAGAAACGGTTGTTTTCACACTAAACCGTATTCCGTCTAAAGGCATTTGAGAAGACACCATATGAGATATGGAATGGGAAAAGGCCCATTTAGTCTTATCTCAAAGTTTAGGGATGTGAAGTTTATGTTAAGCAACGGCCTAACAATAAACTATGTCCCAAAACACTCAAGTGTTTATTTGTGGGATACCCCAAGGAAACGAAGGGGGTATTATGTCTACTACCCAACTGACAACAAAGTGTTTGTAGTCAGGAATGGATTCCTTCTAGAAAGGATCTTGTTTCCAAAAGAAACAGTGGGAGTAAGATAGATCTTGAAAAGGTTCAAGATCCACGAGACACTTCAGAGGCGCAGACGGAAACTAGAGAAGAGCCACAAGGCGTTGTGGAAACTCCTCTAGTAACACAAGGATCACGAAGGTCTGATAGAACACGTTCTCGACTTCAAGGATATGGATCCTTGGGGACTGAGAACAAGGATGTGTTGCTCAAAGAGCGTGGTGAGCCTACCACTTATCAAGAAGCTATTATCATTGTTTTGATAAAGTAGTCAAAGAGTTTGACTTCTTACGAAACTCTGACAAGCCTTGTGTTTACAAGAAGGTTAGTGGGAGCACAATTGTGTTCTTGGTACTATATGTCGATGACATATTACTCATTGGAAATGATATTCCAACCTTGAAGATTGAGAATCTTGCTTGGGAAAATCATTCTCAATGAAAGACTTAGGAGAAGCTGCCTATAGGCTAGGCATCAAGATCTATAGAGATAGATCTCAAAGGCTTCTTAAATTAAGTCAGTATACATACTTGGATAAGATACTGAAGGGGTTCAGTATGCGAGATTCCAAGAAGTGATTCATAGTGATGAATCATGGTTTGCCCTGAGCATGAAAAGCCGGTTCCAACAAGACCCTGGAAAGGATCATAGGACCGCTGTCAAAAACATCCTTACGTACTTAAGAAGAACTAAGGATGAATTCTTGCTTTATGGTGGAAGTAATGTGTAATTGGTTACACAAGTGCCCGTTTTCCAAACCAACCAAGATATTTTAAATCGCAGTTTGAATACGTTTTTCTCCTGAACGGTAGCATCGTGAGTTGGAATGGTTCCAAAAGGAGCACGATTACTGATTCTACAAACATAAGGTTGGTCGCGTGGAGACGTAGACCGTAAAACTTGCTCTGAGGTATACTTGGTGGTCATCCTGT
>QANZ01000714.1:0-24314 GCA_003254925.1 Chamaecrista fasciculata | reverse complement strand
TCTTGATTATTCAAGAACCATAGATATAGTTCCCGTTTTCACTTGGAAAGAAGTGAAGGAGGCTAGCACCTAGGCATCTGCCAAACTGCTCGTGTGGATTACTGGTAGAGGAAGGACACTCTGTGGACTTCTCAAATTCGCGAATACGACAAGTCACCGATCAAAACTAGGTAAACATCTTTCCTAAAACTGGCATAAACATAGTTAGTGGATCCTGGAAGGAATCACAGAGTTGGCTTTTAGTTTTAATTACGTTTTAGTCCAAAAATTTTAAATTTCCTTCCGCTGCGCTCCCTCTGTGATTTCCCAACAGTAACAATAAAAGATTTGCCTTCATCTATTTGAAAACGTCTCTTGGGAACACTTTCCCTGTCACTCCTTCTGGTAGGAGCTATATTCTTATCTTTTCTTCTTTGTTCAGGTCTTGGTGTTGACCTTTCTTGGCTCCCACTCAGATTGACATTCCTAGACGATTCTGGTATGTCAATTTGTTCTGCACTGTCTTGTTCTTCTGTGTAACAGCCAAGGAAAATTTAAATTTATTTGAGGTGAATTATAATTCTAAGATTTGGAAAAGGAAGAGCAATTATTTTTGGTAAGAAATTGTAAAGAAATGGTAAAGAATTTTGATGGAAATAAGTTGAGGAAGTGTAATTTTATTAGTGGGAAGGACCAAAGTGCAAGTTGGGGAAACTATTTTGGTTGTGAATGGAATTAATTTAATTTGAGTAAAAGGCTCTAGGGACCAAAAGGGAATTATTGAAGGATTTAATTATGAATTTATGGCAAAGTTGAAGTAAATTTAAGGAATCTCATGGAAAGGAAATAGAAAGTTTAAGGGAAAGAAATGTAATTTTAGCCAAAGTGATTAAATGATATATATATATATATATACTAGGAAGGAGAAGGAGTTGAAGAAAAGGAAAATTAAGAAAGAGGAGGAAGCCAAGGTCGGTGGAAGCCATGGTCCTGATCAGATCACTATTGCTTTGTAAATGTAAATTTAACTATTTTGGGTTAATTAAGCAATAAGTAAATAATGGGTTTGTTTATAAAGTCAATATATTTTATTGTTTCAGTTTAGTCCCTAAAGAGATGATATATGTGGAAATTGTCTTGAATTGGATTATGAGTTTGGAAATGGATCAAATTATGGTTTTGGAATTGAAATTCCTTATTTGTGAAATTATGTCATGATACCTGAGGGTGGAATCCCTCCCCTTTTATTCGCGATGAATATTGGGGTAACGGCTATGGTGGATTCCATAGTTGGCCTAAGGTGGATTTCTTTAGTGACAGGCTTGTTGGATTGTGCGCACACCGGGAGACGTTCCGGAAAAGCCTAGGTCGAGACGACCAAACTGATTTGACATCATGACATTGCTTGTGGATATTAATTGTGTAATTTGAGGTATCTTGAATATGAAATTATTTGATGATATGAGATAAATGAATATATGATATTGTTATTAAAATGTTATTATTGTGCAAGTGGATTTGATGAAGTTTTATTGAAAATGGGATTTGTGACCAAGTCAATTTGTGATAATAAAGTAGATAGATTTGTTATATTGTTTTGTTAATTGTTGAGATTAGTATTATGTAATTTAACTTTTGGTTTAACAAGATTGTTTAGAATGTGAATGTTGTTTGAGGATTGATGGTAAGAGAGAGTTTAGTAACTCTACTGAGAATTTTATTTCACCCCATTTCATATTTTTTCAGTCTCAGTTGTGCACGATCGAGCAGGCATAGAATCGGGTCAAGGAAGCAACCCGTCGCCTGAGGGTTTTCACCCTTCTACCTGATTTCTTTAAGTGTTGGTAGGTTTTTGTATCTTCTAGTATATATGTTTTGTTTGGACTGAACTGGGCCCTGCGAGGCTGTTTATGGGGCGGAGCCCCTGTATTATTTTTTTTTTGAACCCATGTTTGGGTTTATTGTATATTCTGTATATATTCAGGGCTGTATTCGGATGTTATGTAACCTCTAGTTAATATATGTATGTTTTATTTTCTAGAGGTGTTACATTCTGTCTCATAAAATGAAACAGTACGGTCAACAGCTCCTTTGTTAGGAAACTCAATCTCAATAAATGTTGCGTCTCTTGATTCTATTTCAGTCACAGTTCCATCTTCGTTCTCTCCTATGAAAACGTATCCTTTGGACTGTGAAGAGTATCTTATAAAGATACACTTCTTTCCTCTAGGACCCAATTTCCCATACTTATGGGAAGTGTCATGGATATACGCTGCTGACCCCCAGGGTCGTAAGATATTTAAATCTGGTTTGCGTTTAGTCCATAACTCATAGGGTGTGGATGTGACTGATTTTGAGGGCACACGGTTAAGTATGAAGGCCGCAGTTAACAAAGCATCACCCCAGTACGAAATTGGTAGGTTTGCTTGAGCCATCATGGACCTAACCATGTCTAGAAGAGTTCTATTTCTTCTTTCGGCAACACCACTTGTTGTGGAATGCCAGGAATAATTAGCTGTCCAATTATCCCTTTTCTACACAGAGCTATTTTTCTACACAGAGCTATTTAAACTACATTGATGAAAATTCACGACATTGGTCGGAGCACAATTGCTTTAATCTTATTAACCATTTCATTATCCTCCGTGTACATATTTTGTTTAAAGTGCCACAGAACTTCAAACTTATGACATGGAATCAAATAGTTGTACCATATCATGAATAATCATCCAAGAAAAGTAATAAAAATATCAAGCTCCGTGTTTCGTCCTCACATTCATTTTGACCGTAAACAGTAGAATGGATTGGTTACAATGGATCATGTTGCTTTACCAGTCAGACAAAATTTCACATAGTGATATTTCCACATATGGAATGTCACCCATCAGCCCTCTTTGGCTAACATTATGTGAAGAAAGAGCGAAACATTCGTTTTAATTATAAAATGAACACCAACAATATCCAAAATCAAAGAACTTCTTCAACAGGAAAAAATTGAACCCTAAAGAATAGAGTTGTTCACACTAACTACAACTCTATTATGAAAGTTAAAATAAAAAAAAAACTTTAAAATGACATATAATAGAATTCAATTTCTGTCGAACGTTGTAAGCATAAAGTGCATCATGGAGTGTTCAACATCTTTCATTTCGTAAAGTGAATAGGCACGTGTCATACCTTTAACCATGATTTTCGCGTTGTTTCCAACGTAAAGCCACTTGCTTTAATGCGATAATCGATGGTACTCGACCATGGATCCTTAGTCCCTAGTTATGTGGATTGTGGAGCATGAGTCTATAATCCAAAAAGAAGAGACTGGTCCTGTTTGATAAACAGTACCAGAAACTTGTGAATTTACTTAATTCACCAAGACCTTTTCGCTCAGCCTGTTTAAAAACAGTCATGTGCGAAATGGTTCAATCTCTAGCAGGTGAAGTGCTTGACCTTCTCAAAGACTAGCTTCTTTCACTCGCTTTTGTTTCCCTTCTTTTTGAATTAAGGCCACCCTTCTTAAAATAGGGCTTTGACTTAGAAAGTCCATGCATCCTCACAACAAGCTTATTAGGAGGCCTTACATGCCTCTAAACATCCACCTTTCAACTCCAAGCGCTTAACTACATCATCAAAAATAATGATGTTTGTATTTTGGGTTATATTAACCTTCAAGTTCTCCCAACTACAAGGGAGTTATCTAATGACTGCCTCTCTTGCTTTTCATCAGACAAACATGTTCAACTTCCTCAAGTTCTCTAATTATGTTGGTCATCTATCTTAGATGCTACTTCAAATGAGTGTTTGGCTTAAACTCATAGGTGTCGAACTCATTCGTCAACCTAATCAGTTCTATGGTGAAATTATCACCAAGCTTAGCCTTCAAAACTATTCAGATAGCCATTGCAATTTTGTGCCTCTCAAACTCGCAAATTAGCTCATCACCATAACACTCAGAAGTGTAATACTTGTTATGTCGTATTTCTTCAAAGACACTGGTAAGCTTTGTGGTTTCTTCTATATTAAGTTTTGGATTGACCAAAACATTTGTGAAAGGTTTAATAGCATCTTAGTTCCTCTAAAATATATTTGACCTTTCAATGCCAGATATCTTAGTTGACCCCGTTAAGCTTTTACCCCCTACAATTAAATTAGCAATAATGTTCTAGGTTTGTATAATCAGATTTGTGACAAACTGATCCCACCTAACTCTATGTTCTCTCTCTCAAAGAGAAACTTACCATAGAACATTTTAGTTATATAGCACAACTAGGTATACAATGTCATACACTCATATTATTCTCAATCAGTAAATAATGTCATCGTAAGACCCATGATCAGGAGTATACGTTTGTACCTCCCATCACACAGATACAAGCAATGAACATTATGCACTATCAAAAATTTATACGAGTGTTTTTAATAATTATTAATTAATTGACTCTTAGAAGACACATCTTCTAAAAGCTCCCACTTATGAGAAACATACTTCAATTATTAACAAATAATAATTAAAGCTCACATATATATATATATACTTAATTCAAATAAGCATATAAAATGTATACAACATACAATACATAGCAAACATTTATCACATCAAATGTTAAGGCTAGGAAAAACAAGGGAAAAACAATTCATGGAACATAAACACCAAACTTATAAAACAATATGATAATAAAACGCAATATCCTTCGTTTTCCTAGGTTTTGATGTTTTCACATTAGAGAGGCAACCAACTTAATGGTCTAATCTCAGAAATATTTTATTCACAATTTTATGCTATCAACAACCATAGTTTTGACATAAAAAAAATGCTAAGTCTTATGCATCAAAGTTCACAACCCGAGTCGGAGTGAGTAGATGGTCTTCTTCTTCTCCTTCCTCTACGTTCTCCACTTCATTTTGAAAAGAGCTCACGAACCTCGAAAAACCAAATCCAACTCCAACTCCAACTCTAGGGCGTCCCAGGGAAATTATGTCAAAAAACGTTGGGCTAGAAATCATCATCTCATAAGGCCCATTTTGATGATGATCCTCGTCAAGGTCTACCTCTGGATCCTCTGATCCTCCTTGATATTTTCTCTAATTCCTCATCGGATCTTCTATTGGGTCCTCCTCAAGATTCTCATCAAGAGATACATTTTCGTGAATTTTATCGTCTCAAAACGGAAAAAATTCTAATATATTATATTTAGTGATTTCATTGTTACTTGAAGCCTCTTGCCTCCTTGTAACATAGAAAAATAATAACATTATTTTGACAAAGACACAAATTTTCTTTATTTCTTTTCACATAAAAGAATTAAAAGAAAATAAATATTTATAAAAAAAAACACTAAACTGACCCGCAACACCTTCAAAATATAGCAAATAATATATCATAATGAAGATCTCGAATTTACAGGTTTTTAGAGACAAACAGCACCCCAAACGAACCTGGCACGCACCTTCACGCGCCCCGAGAAACCAGAAATAGCAGAAAAATCGAAAAAAACTACATTTCCCACTTGCAACACTGGCGCGTGATCTCCACGCGCCGCCTTTTGCTCCTCGGAATGCTACACGCGTCGGCCCGTCGGACTTCACTCGCCGGCAGCTTGTTGATGGTGCCGTGCACGCGCCGATTTGAGGTGCCACGTGGCCGCACTCGCCACATGGCATTCAATGCCCAATTAATTAATTAATTAATTAATTTATATAATTAATCTGTTTTTTTTTTTAAAAATTGGGCCTAGACCGGTTCGGTCTGTCTGAACCAAACCGGTCCGGTTCACGGTTTTTTTTTTTCAAAATGGCAAAACGACGTCGTAGAAGTCGTCTTCAACCTCTAGTCCTACGAAAAACAAATCCGTCCCACAAGCTTCCCAGAGCCATAACTTTCTCGTCCGAACTCCGTTTCACGCAAATTTTATATCAAAATTTTTGTTTTTTCGTGCTCTACACAATGGTGTAATTTTCAGAGTCTGAAAACATACTTTCCAGAACTCGAAAATTTTCCACATATACATATAATTAAAAAAAACGATAACCTAAAACATCGTCCCACAATATGTATTGAGAATCAAAAATTCAAGAATGATTCAAATAATTAAACACATATAATGGGAGCACTATAGAAAACATTAACTTAAAAAAAATATACATATCATACATATATGGCTACCATACGAGATAAGCAGCAAAGAACATGGCAACCACGAAAAAAAATATCGCAACTCAAAGCTCTGATACCACTGAAAGGTTTCGGGCGTACCTTGAATGTTGATTCGAGATACCCACACGAGATACCAGTCACGATGACGAACTCGGAATCACGTTTCACAGCAAATAACACTATCACCAAGAGAGCAAAACCGAGACTGAAAACGAGAGCTTTTTCTCTCTGGAAAACTTCACACACGCTTTTTTCCAAAATGAACTCCCCACTTTGTGTAAAATGAAGTCACGTATCTTTCTACTCTGTCACTTCCACCTTTTCAGGTTTGTTCTACTCCACGTTCCATATAATTGGAAGTTACTAATACGTGTGTGTGGGTTTAATATTTTCATACCAATAAAAATATTAATGAGATTTATTAAATGAAAATAGTATCTTTTAATCACAAAAGATTTTGATACATACCCATATAAATCTCAACTGCTTTTCATGATCCTTACAAAAAATAATTAATTAATTAAATTAATTAATCCTCTCAATAATAATAATAAAATATTATTATTTGGATCAAATCTGATTGGGTCCAATCCACCAAGGGTGGACCCATATCCCAACATTCACTAAGCAATTACAACCTATCCAACCTTAATCGTAGATGACCACCACTATGGTTTTACATATGATACGAAGAAAACCTTTCTATGAAGCTTATAGAAAGAGAGTAGAAGAGATTTTAGTTTTCTCACAAAAAGAATGTCACAAAAATAATAGCACTCAGCTAAGATAAAGCACAGAGAATGTACACATTCACTTGAAGAGTTGTTAGAATTTGAAGAGTAACTTTATATTTTATATGCATATGAGGAAATAGTAGTTAATAATGTGATCTTTAATGGTCCAAATTGGCTCTAATATTTCCTTCTGCATGTCTTGGTTAGAGGTGGACGAAATATCATAAATTATCTTCAAATCAACTTCACATTTAATGCTAAAGCGTTGACTTATCACATCCAGCTTCCTCTGTGTCTAATTTTGAGTCTTGGTCTGCACATAGCCTTCTAAATTGTCACAAACAGTGCTATTCTTTTGCACTTTGTCTTTCCATGTAAGCTCAAAATGTTGAGAACATGATTCAAAATTAGTTAAGTATATTTTGTTAGCATATTTGATTGTTATTTTGTTTTATTTTTTAATTGTTGTCAAGCCCAACTATTTAAGAAGATTATTTGAATTATATTTTCTGTTATTTACAAAATCTGTTTGAGATATTTTTCAAATTTGGGATTGATTTTTTAGAATATTTGATTAGGATTTGATTAGGATTTTTTACATATTTTGAATTCATGTACTCCCCTATATAAAAGGGTATTTGCTGATTGAATAAGATGGATAAGTTTTCCTTCAAAAAAAAAATCCCAACATAGGTATCAGAGCCCTAGGTTCTTTTGAGATTCTTCCGTTCTTGAAGCCTTAGGTTCTTGAGAGTTTGTGAGATTGAGTGCAAATAATGGCTAGCAATTTAGCTACCACACCACCTCCAAGTTTCAATGGTGAAAACTACCAAATATGGGTAATCAAGATGAAAGCTTACCTAAAAGGTATTGGCTTGTGGCATTGGGTTGAGGATGAAAGAGAATTACCAACCTTGGAAAACAATCCAACACTCGTTCAAATAAGGGCTCATGAAGAAGAAGAAGCAAAAGCTGCAAGAGCTCTATCTTTAATTTTTTCAACGGTCTCGGAAACAGTTTTCACAAGAATTATGACTTGCGGGACGGCCAAAAGAGCTTGGGATACGCTCAAGGAATTATAAAGGCAATAAAAGAATGAGTAAAATGCAAGCCCTAAATCTCAAAAGGGAGTTTGCAACTCTGAAGATGAATGAAATCGAAAGCATCCAACAATATTCTGACCGATTGATGGCAATGGTGAACAAAATACGACTACTTGGGGAGGATCTTTCAGAGAACAAAGTTGTTGAAAAGATACCCATAAGTTTGCATGAAAAGTTTGAGGCAAAAATTTCATCTCTTGAAGATTCAAGAGATATAGATGAATTAACATTATTTGAGTTAATTAATGCATTGCAGGCACAAGAGCAAAGAAGGGCTATGAGAGGAGAAGAAACTTAACAGGTAGGTGACAAAGTTCTTTTTGCTAAAGTTGCAAAAGGAAAAGGCAATATTCCCAAGTGCAACCACTGCAAAAAGCCTCTTCATGAAGAAGAAAATTGCTGGTTCAAAGGACAACCTCAATGCTACAATTGTAAGAAGTTTGGACATTTACCGAAAAACTGCAAAAATATAAAAAGAGAAGAGCAAGTAAATTTTGCACAAGAAGGGACAAGAGAAGAAGTGGATCTTTTGTGAGAAGTCCACAATATTTGAGTATTTTGGAGAGATAGCGCTCCAATAAGAAAAATGATGAGAGTGCATCATTAGGGGAATGATGAGTAAGTGCATCATAAGAAAAATGATCAGAGAGTGCATCATTATAAAAAAAACCTCTGGAATTTTGAATCAAGGGAGAGTGTTTGAGAATATGATTCAAAATTAGTTAATTATATTTTTTTAGCATATTTTATTGTAATTTTGTTTACTTTTTTAATTGTTGTCAAGCCCAACTATTTAGGAAGATTATTTGAATTATATTTTCTATTATTCTCAAAATCTGTTTGAGATATCTTTCAAATTTGGGATTGATTTTTTAGAATATTTGATTAGGATTTGATTAGAATTTTTAAAATATTTTGAATTCATGTACTCCCCTATATAAAAGAGTATTTACTGATCGAATAAGATGGATGAGTTTTCTTTAAAAAAAAATTCCAACACAAAATAGTAAAGGTAGCGTGCAGCTTCTTTTCGGTCTAAACTATGGTCATTGTTGTATCACTTAGACTAGGCAGAATAATAGTTTCCTTAAATGTGCAACAAACATACTAAGAAACAATCATAGAAAAATTTATACCATATAAAAAAAGTGCAACAAAAGTTGGTAAAAAGGTGAATATAACAACATGTGACTTTTTACCGGGGCCATTTTACAGCATATTGACATTATAAAAAGGCCGAAGTCCTATTTTGGTCCTTCAAGTTTGCTCAACATTCTGTTTTGGTCTCTCAAGTTTTTTTTTTTGCTCCGTTTTGGTCTCTCAAGTTTATAAAAAATTCCACCGTTAATCCCTGACTCTTTTCCATCCACTTTTTCTGTTAAGAAAAAAGAAAAAGAAAATTGATTTTCATCCCCCAAAAAATTTTCTCTTTTGCGTTAAGGCCATTTTCTTTTGTAATATGGATCAAAATGCAATAAAAAATTATAACATCATCATTATTCTCTAAGTAGTTTACAACCCTCAAGAATTGATAAAACTAGCCAATCATGTTCAAAGTAGCAACAAAATAATTAAATAAATCATTATGCAAAACTAGAACTTGAAAGGAAATGATTGCTAAATCTGAACTTCGGGCCCATGGCCTGGCCATTTAACATTTCCAATGGATTTGAAATGTTCAAAACCATAAGGATGGTTGGGCTCCTCACTTTTACTCCAATTCGTTGTTGGGGATTTTTCACAATAATTTCGAGTCGCGTCTTTAGGACACTGTTCTGAAAAGATTTTCCAGTATCCCACTAAAAGAAACCGACACTCTCACAGGATTAAACGAAATCTTTCTCAATGTCACACAAAGAGGGATACAAAATAGCAGAAGAAAACTGAGACTTAAAAATGCACAAAGAGTGGTAAGTCAAGCCGCAGGGTTTTACATTAATTAATTATTAACATAACCCTCTACATGTATGTAGCCCATGCGGCCAAAACTCGATAACAGCCAAGGAAGCTAACGTTAAGCAGCAAGGGCTCTTTGAATAAGTCTTGCCTAACGTTGAGCAATGGCTACATGACCAAGTCAAACTAGCAAAGTGCAGGTTCAATTTCCAGATGTCAAAAAATAGATTTTTAAGGATAAGCTTTAATTAATAATTAAATAACATTTAATAATTAATAAAACAATTTTCTGAAAAAGAAACTAGATCCGCATATCTCTTTTGTGCAAGCAATGTGTGCTTATTTTACACATCAAAATTAGACTTAGGTCCAAAAATCACCCACATGTGTAAAATTAAGAACCACATTTCTCATGAGTCTCACTCATGGGCATAACCATTGTATCTAGTGTCTTTCCGACTATGAACTAGACCTAGACCAATAACACATAGTACACAGAGATGTCAGTGAAGTCTGCTTCTATGAACCAACAACTCTTGTTGTATACTAGAGGCATTAAGAGTCAGATTATACCCCCACATTTATGCTATTAACGACGTTTTTGCGCGTTACAACGGTCGTGCGCATGCCTGTTTCATATTGGGAATCCTAGGCCCCTAAGGCAGCGGAAGCAAAAATAAAAATTAAAAAAAACGCCTAGGTCCTATGATTCCCGAACGGATCCGCTAGTAGAATTTAAAACTTTTATAGATAGTGGTATACCTCACGAGTTTCAATCCTCTGGTTGTACAAGGCGTGTCCAAGGAGCCCACTCCCAGCGTTCTCCCTCTGCCAGTAATCCACACGAACAGTTTCTTCGGGCACCAAGGTGCTAGCCTTCAGTTCTTTTCTCCAAAAGAACTAGGGACCAATCTACAGTGTGTTTGAACTCAAGAACTCCTTCTTGATTCAAACTCCAAAAGGTGGCGCATGAGAATTCCCCACAAGAACTCTTCTTGTTTTTCCTTCTCTCACAAACCCTAATTTGGCAACCACAAATCGAATTGCCTAACTCTTAGGCCAACTCGATTTTCCCCTCTCAACTCTTGAGAACCAAATTTTTCCTCACTTGGAAGCTGGGTTTTGAAGGAGGCGAATTTTCTATCTCTCTCAACTAGGAGGATGAAAATTGCACAAATGAATTCTCTCATGGTGGCTTAACCTAGGCGCCTAGCCCTAGGGTTTTTATAATTATTTTTAGAGCATTATTATAATTCTAAATCATAATAATAATGGCTTTCATGAATTGAATTTTAAATTATAATATTACCATAATATTAAATTTAAATTCAAATCATAATCTTAGAGAATCAAAATGAGAGATCAAATCTCCCATGGGACCCACCTAAGATGTGCCATATGCCTCTAAAATTTCTTTGGAATTTTATAAATCAAAAACCTTCCTTAACTCTTAAGAAAGCATGACTCACCAAAGATCCTCTTTTGAATTCAAATCTTTTGATATCTCCATCAAATCTTTTGAATTCAAATTATTATTTAAATTAATAAAACAATTTTATTAACCTAAATATCATAAAAGAGGCGCCACCCTCATGCCAATATTAGGGAATTTTATAATTCAATAATTTCCTAACTTTTAGGAACCTTATCTGAATTATTTTTCCTTAATATTTTAATTGTAAATAATTAATCCAAATTAATTATTTAACAATTATTATATTTAAATTTGTCTCACAAATTTAAATACTTCACAACTGTAGATCAATTAAGACAAGACATAATGTCCCAGACATTTCCTCTTTGTCTTAAATCGTGCCACCGGAGTGACCCACGAATTAACCCTAATTCGTGTCCCTTTTAAACGGTGTCCTGTTCCTGCTCGTGTGTGACCCAGCAGGCCCCACGTGAAGTTGGCAGTAGGTCATCCCCATGACCTACAAGTCGTGAGCGGACTCTAGCAAGCCATCACGACTACCCAAAATACGTGAGTTATCGGTTTTTACCAAAACCGACTTAACCTTAGTACCTCCATGGCACCGACCCTATTGTTCTGCGATATCTTGGTCATGGATCAGGCACGGGAAAGTCACCCATGATCCAAACCTTTACTTTCTCGATCTCCTTGAGTAAGTCCCAATATCTAGCATGGCCACGCTTTTCCTGGACAGACTCATCGAGGGCGCCAGTAAGATATCTCCCAATTTAATGGGGAACAAAATCCCAATTTTGGTCAGTCCACATTCCTCAGCACGGCAATCAACCAAACCCGTACTTAGCCCTTATGGCTACCCTGTTACGGGCAACGTTAGACTAAGCCAAAGTCTGACAACTGCAACGCCGGAATAATGATGACCTCAGGTCTAAGGCGTCGTGACAGGTGTATAAGAGAGACAAGCTGATGACTAAACCCATGCAGGACTCTCCGGGTCAGTCCAGCAATTCGTAACCACCTTACGTAATTGCACCATGACTCTCGTCCCAGCATCTAGTGCGTGCATCTCATGCACCGAGGTCATGCTGGTCTTAGTTCATTTTTGTTCCCACAAAAATAATCGACCAGGGACAAGTTTAGATTAATTATCTCATAATTAATCATGGATGTTATCATAGTAAACATGCTAATAATATGACAACACATTAATTTATCTTCCATAAATTAATAATATGTTCATAACATATTTAACATAAAATGATTGGCCCTAGGGCACAATCTCCAACATGTTTCATAATGAATGCTCTAGAGATTTTGCCAGAATCTCATAGGAGAGGCTCCACTCCACATTCATCGAGGTGATTTCAATAAAGTGTATCTGCACTTATACACGATCCCGTAGGAATATGAAATCATTAAGTACCTATGTACAACATCACCAAAAATGCAGTATAGCACTATCACACACCATAGGAAGGGATATTTTAATTTAGTGCTACCAGAATTAACAGATGACTTGTTCTTCCCTTGAACCTTATTCATGGGATCACCAATCACAAAGGTTGGGTTGCCATCGTGGTTAATTTCAAGTTGGCTTAAATCCCATTCCCCTCGATGTTTCAAAAATTTGTTTCCTCCCAAAAGGCTTCATTAATGGATCCGCAAGATTCACACTTGATTTTACATAATCAATTGAGATTACACTATTTTTTAGCAGCTGCCTCACAATATTATGTCGCAATTGAATATGTCTACTTTTGCCATTAAAGGTCTTATTTTTAGTCGTAGCTATCACTGATGGCTATCATAGTGTAATGAAATGGATGGAAATGGTTTGTCAACTAATGAGATATTTGCTATGAAGTTTTTCAACCACTCAGCCTCTGTTCCAGCCTACTCCAAAGCAATAAACTCAAAATCCCTTAAGGATTTAGTTATAATGCTTTGCTTGGCTGATGTCCATGTGACAACACCACCACCAAACATAAACACATAGCCACTAGTGGATTTGTCTCATCTGAATCTGAAATCCAGTTAACATCACTGTATCCTTGTAATACAGCGGGAAATCCACTATATAGTATACCATAGTTTATAGCACCTCTCAAATATCTTAATTTTACCAAGGTCTCCCAACATTCATTGTTTGGACAATGAGTATATCTGTTCAATCTACACACAGCATAAGCTATGTCAGGCCTGGTATAATTCAATAAATGCAACAGACTCTCAATAATTTGTGCATATTTAGATTGAGCCACAAGATCTCCTATATTTTTTCTTTAATTGCACACTAGAATCATAAGGAGTACTCACAGAAGATCTATCATATTGTTCAAACTTTCTCAAAATCTTCTCAACATAAAGTTCTTGAGAAAGTAAGATACAATTTCCATTTCTTATGATTTTAACACCAAAAATCAGTTTTGCTTCATCCATATCTTTCATATCAAAATTAGAAGCAAGAAAAGATTTTGTTTCAAGTACAATACTCATATTTGTGCCAAAAATTAGCATGGCATCCACATACAAGCATATAATAACACAATCATCATTTACAACTTTAGTGTAAACACATATTTCAACTTCAACAGAAGAGAAAATACCACTTAACAAAACTTGATCAAGTTTCTCATGTCATTGTTTGGTGCTTGTTTTAAACCATACAATGACTTCACTAATTTACATACTTTATTCTCTTGACCAGAAACACTAAACCCTTCAGGTTGTATCAAATAAATTTCATCATCTAAATCACCATTTAGATAAAACAGTTTTCACATCCATTTAATGAATAAAAGATTGTGAATTGACGCTAAAGCAATCAAAATTCGCACAGAAAAAATTCTGGTCACAAGAGAAAAGGTATCAAAATAATCAATATTTTCTCTTTGTGTATAGCATTTAGCTACCAATTGTACTTTATATTTATATATTGAACCATCAGGAAAAAGTTCCTTTTAAAAACTCATTTTACAACCAATTGGTTTTTCTCTTTGAGGCAAATTAACTAATACCCAAGTTTTATTCTTATTTAAAGAATCAATCTCAGCTTTAAAAGCTTCTTCCCATTTATCAGCATCATGAGAAGAAACTGATGGAGATTGTGCCCTAGGGCCAATCATTTTATATGTATGAACATATTGTTTAACTGATTTATGAATGATAAATTATGTCGTTATCATATTATTAGCATGTTTACTATGATAATAATCCTTGATTAATTATGTGATAATTATTTTAAACTGTCCCTGGTCGATTATTCACGTGGGAACGTGAATGAACTAAGACCAGCATGACTTCGGTGTATAGAGATACACGCATGTGATGCTTCTCGAGAGTCATGGTGCAATTATGTAATGGGTTACAAGTTGCTGGACCAACCCGGAGAGTCCTGCATAGGTTTAGTCATGAGCTAGTCTCTCTTGTACACCTGTCACAATGCCCTTAGACCTGAGGTCTTCATTATTTCGGCGTTGTAGATGCTGAACTTTGGCCTAGTCCAACGTTGCCCGTACAGGGTAGCCATACAGGCTAGGTACGGGTTTAGTTGTTTGCCGTGCTGAGGAATGTGGTTGACCAATAAGGAATTTTGTCCCTCATTAAGTTGAGAGATATTTGACTAGGCCCCTCGATGAGTTTTGTCCATGGAATGTGTGGCCACACAGGGTAATGGGACTAACTCAAGGAATCGAGAAAGTTATGGTTTGGATTACAAGGATGACTTTCCCATGCTTTATCCATGACCAAAATATCGTGTGACAATAGGGATTATGACAAGGTGGTACTAAGGTTAAGTCGTTGATGTTAAAATGATAACTCACGTGTTTTGGGTAGTCGTGATGGCTTGCTAGAGTCCGCTCTCGACTTGTGAGTCATAGAGATGGCTTGCTGCCAATTTCACATGAGGCCTGTTGGGTCACACATGAGCAGGATCAAGATACTGTAATGGGACACGAATTAGGGTTAATTCGTGAGTTACTTTAGTGACACAATTTAAGACATAGTTGAATGTCTTAGGACATGAAGTCTTGTCTTAAATAAAATCTACATTTGTAATATTTAAATTTGTTAGACAAGTTTAAATATATTAATTGTTAAATAGTTAATTTGATCAATCTATTTACAATTGAATTCTTATTTAAAATATTAGGGAATAATGAATTGACTAAGTCTCCTAAGAGTTAGGAGATTATTGATTTATTAAATTCTCTAATATTGAAGAATAAGATGAGGTGGCGCCTCACTCTTGAATTTAATTAATGAAATATGATTTTGTTAATTTGAATTCAAGACTTAAAATTTGAATTAAGATATTAGGGTAATATTTTAATTCAATTTGTTAAGGAAATTAATAAGTTGGTTATAACTTCTTAAGAGTTAGGATTGTTTTCTTATTTATTAAATTCCTATAAAACAAACAAGAAGGGGACGAATTCTTGGAGATACAAATGCAAGATTTGATCTTGCATTTTGAATTTCAAGAATGCATTTTGAATTTTAGGTTAAGATATTAATGCAATATTTTAATTAAGAATTCAAATCCTCTTGACTCATTCCAACCAATGGGAAGTGTGCATTCTAGATTTAGGTTTCAAGATATGATCTTGAAATTTAAATTGAGATTGCCTCTTAATCTTGAATTATAATATTAATGTAATTTTGTAATCAAGATTTTGTGATTCCCTAATTTTAGGAATGGGGACTCTTTAAAAACACAAAAGGGGCGCATATCCTAAGTGAAGAAAAAGAGAGAGTTTCGATCTAACCCAAAACTTAGGGCTAAAAGAGCGAGTTGTGTGTGAGAGTAAGAGAAGCTAAAACCTAGAGTAAGTGTGGCTAAGAAATTCATTCTTGGTAGTGTGCTCATCTCTTGAGTTTTGGTGAGGAATTTTTTAGGAAAAATTCCATACTAGTGCGCCACTTTGATTTTTGGATATTTCAAGAAGTGTTCTTGAAATTTCAAGGTTTGTAGATTGGTTCCCATAATCTCTTGGAGAAGAGATTGGAGGCTAGCACCTGAGTATTTGTCAAACTGTTCGTGTGGATCACCGGCAGAGGAAGGACACGAGTCTGTGGACTTCTTGGAATTGCAATCATTCAAGCATCTGTTTGATTTAGGTAAACATCTTATCTCACTGGTATAAACACAATTAGTGGATCCTATGGAGGAGATTATAAAATTTTATTTTACCTTTTCCGCTGCGTTTGCTCCATAATCTCCAACAGAAACAACTTCATAAAAATTTCTAGGCTCATCTTCAACTAGAAAAGTATGAAAGTCATCTCCAAAAGATTTTTCTTTTCTATCTCTTTTTCTTCTTCTCAAATTTTCATTCAAATCATCATTTTCTAAAATGGTCTTAATATTTCTAGAAATATGCTCAACTATCAAAGGAAAAATATTTTTAAAAAAAAATTTCATCCTTTGTCTCAATAAATGTGTTTTGATTCAAAACATTACTTCTTAAAACTAAGAATCTATATGCACTATTTTCAGCATAACCAATAAAAACACTGTCAGCAGTTTTAGAACTCAATTTTCTCTTTTAAAAATAGGTAATAAAACTTTAATAAGACACCCTCACACTTTCAAATATTTCAAATTTGGTACAAAACCTTTCCATACTCTTAAAGTGTCTTATCATTCTTCCTATGAGGAATTTTATTTTGTAAAAAACAAAGATATAACAAAGTTTCACCCCACAAGTTATTTTAAGCACCAGAACTAACAAGCAAAACACGCATCAGTTCTTTCAAAAATAAATAATTTATAGGAAGCAATTTTTCCACATTAAAAATGAACTTGCCAAAAACCATAAATGATAGATACAAACTCATCTATGATGTTAATTCATTCTATGATAAAAATAAAATAATATAACCACAAATAACCAAATGACTGAGTTAATTGATATTTTATCAACACTCAAAATATACCGATCTTGATTACAATAACCCTTTCCGACAAAAATATTATTTGTCATTATAATCTTGTCAGATTTAAATGACACTTTAATCCCAGATTTCAATAACAGAGCAACAGAAAATAAATTTGCTCTCACAATAGATATATACAGAACATCATTTAGTTGCAAACTATTTCCCGTTGTGAGCTTTTTTAACAACTTTTCCTAGAACTTTAGTAGTTCCGGAATCAACAAGATAGATTTTATCATCTCCTTCTTCAAAGGAGGAGTACAGTTCTTTATTAGAACAAATGTGCCTTATAGCACCACAATCTATCACCCATTTTTCATATCACACTTGATAATTTTCCCTAGCTCTAACTAAACAATGCAATTTATGATGTTCTGATAT
Organism: Chamaecrista fasciculata; assembly: GCA_003254925.1. NCBI lineage: Eukaryota > Viridiplantae > Streptophyta > Magnoliopsida > Fabales > Fabaceae > Chamaecrista > Chamaecrista fasciculata. The sequence continues at coordinate 6,701 of QANZ01000714.1, read as the reverse complement.
ATCACACATATAACAATTATATTTCAACATTACATTGGGATTAGATTCAATAGGTTTGTAATCAGATTGCCCACAATTTTTATCATAAAATAAATCACCTATCAACATACCTCTTGTGCCCAAATTAAATTTTTACTGTCACCTGCATACACAGTCAGTCGTTCACCTCCAAAATTAAAGCCTTTCTTGTAATTTCAATTCCACATGCGTCTCTGCATCCGCTTCTCACCTAGACACATCACCTTGGTCCCACTCTTTGATCACTTGACTACTACCATGCTTCACTAACGAGCTGAATTAAGTGATAATCTCCGACGCCCATTCTTTGCACGAAGAACTCGTATCGATTTTGAATTGCGTTTTCTTTATTAGAACTCGCATATATCGCACGAAACATTCTTCCTCGTCCTTCTTGTTCCTCTCAAGATACTTACGAATTGAAACTGCGTTCTTAATCAAATTGTAACTTGAAAACCAACACGACGCCTTGTTAATCCAATTTCTAGATGCAAGCCCGACGCAACGCCTAGGTTTCCTCGAAAACCCACGGAATGAGCACGAATTGAACTGGTTGAACTCAAGATTGAAGAGAAAAACGTGATGAGGATTGATCTCTCTGAGAGGAAGGAGAGGTGTGTTACCTCTTGTTTATCTTCTAAGTTTTGTGTATGTTTTTTAGTTGATCTGATTGTATAAGAGATCTGGATCTTTTTCTTTTTTAGGTGTGTTGTCTATGATGTTTTTCATCTCTTGTATTGATGTTTTCTTATTTGAGGAGTGTAAGGCTTTGGTTAAATTGTTGAATATTTAATATTCCTGACCAAAAAAAAATGAGATGCATGTGCAAAATTAGTAGTGCACAATCAAATCAAACTAAATCCCAATGTCGGATTTATTTAAATTAATCTTCTTCAATTTTGGACATTTAGAGACTTAGGATGCGTTTGGATGCTCCTTTCCAATGTCTTTATCCTCCTTTATCTCTCAGTACTCCTTTAATACTAGAGCTACAGTTAAAAATCTTGTTTGTTTCACAATTATCTCCCCCTCCTTTATTTTCCTCTTTTATCTCTCATTTATCTTCTAAAATTACTAACATATCCCTACTCAACTACCTACAATTACCTACTCTTTACTATAAAATAATAAACTACTCAAAGGGCATATTTGTAAATTGCATATTAAAATATTCTTATTTATTACTCTTTCAACTTTCTCTTTCCAATCATATTTTTTTACTATTCTCTCTCTCTCTCTCTCTCTCAAATTTGTGTGTATTTATATAAAATATAATAATATATTTTATTTTATAAAAATATTATATTATCTTATATTATATCATATATATAATTTATATTAATTTACTTAAAAAAATAATTTTAGTCCTTGAAATTATACCAACTCAATAAGTCAATACTTGAGTCATCAAAATATATAATTTTATATATATTGGTATTCCTTCCTCTATTTTTTTCAATTATATTAATAATATTTTTTAGCGTCAAATTTTAAAATAAAATAATTCAGTCACTTTTATTTACATTTTGGTCTATGAGATAAAATATATAATCAAGACCCCAAAAAATGGCTCTATTTACATTTTGGGAATGTGCCAAGTGTGGATAACGACTCTATTTTTTGTTGAACATATCATAAGCTTTACCGTGTAGCTGAGTGATGTTTGAGCAACGAAAAAATGGGAAAGGCATGGGTTCGAATCTTAGAGGCATTTTGCAAATAATATTTTTTTTGTTCACATGTCACACCTTGTTATTTTGTATAATTTATTGTCTACTATTTTGGCGTGGGTAATATTTTTTGTTATCTCATTCGATAATGAAAATTACAGTTCAGTCCAACTTATTAATAATATTTTTTCAGTATAATCAGCTCTAAAAAATATACATTATGGTCCCTCCTGCAGTATATATGGGTAATATTTCTGGTGGTGTAAAAATTTATAAGCATATTTCAAAAGGAAAAAACTTATAACAAGTTCTTTATATCCTTGCTATCAAGTTCATCGAATCACAAGTTTTAATTACATTCTCTCTTTTCAATGATTGGTCATGCAAAAAGTGGTGTTTAATATTCTCTCTCTATCATGATTGGTCATGTATAAAATTGTTGCCACTTGTCAAATGTCGATTGGAGAACTTGATAGCAAGGATATAAGAAACTTGATATAAGTTTTGCCCATTTCAAACACAGTAATGAGGAAAAATATATAATTATTCCTTACTTAGTTACAGTTTGGTCCCTACTCTAACACATATACGAGTAAATTTTTTGTGGTGAAAAAAAAAATCAATATAAGACAAAAATTATAATTCTCGAATCTCAAAACTTTCTAGTTTGGTCACTCTTCCCGTATGTATATGGATAGTATTTTTTGCACTATACACTATTGAGAAAAGATGTATAATTCGTATAAAAAAAGATATATATTGGTCCATCATTCAGTATATATATGGCTAATATTTTTGGTTCTGCAACTACTGAATAACAAAATTTAGAAAAATACATAATTCACACCCCAAAAAATATACATTTTTGGTCCCTCATCTATTATATACATGGGTAATATTTTTTGTAGTATCAAAATTTTAAAATAAAATTAAAAGACAGTAAACAGGAAAAATATATAATCTAGTCCTCAAAAATTTATAATTCAATACTCAAAAATCACATTTTGGTCCCACATTCACACCTTCATCCTCCTTTACCTTATCACTCCAAAAATCTCCTTTATTAACTTCTCCTTTAGCACAAATTTCGAGGCAATCATTGCATCATACTACTTTATTAACACCAAAATAACACTCATTTATTCTCCTTTATTTTTACCATTTTCACCCCTATATAAATTTAAAATACCAATACAATTATTTCAACCCACCACAATCATTACATACCCTTTAAAATGATTTCACATCATAATTTCTCCTTTATCTCTCATTTTCCCAAACAACATTTACTAAAAATCTCCTTTGTAACACAAATCCTTTACCTCTCTTTTATTATCTTCCCCATTCCTTTATCCTCCTTTACCTTAACTTCCCAATCCAAACGCACCCTTAAACTCCAAACTTCCTTTCTTTGCACATTAATTTGCAATGATGATCTACCCCAAGAGTTTAGATGAATAAAACAAAATAAAAGAAAAGAGAAGAAAGAGAGAGCCAAACGTTGCGAGTAGGGGTGTTCGGTGGTTTGGTCAATCCGTCAAAACCAACCCAACCCGCAGGTTTGGTTTGAGCTGACAGGTTGGTTTGGTTTGAAAGTTCCTAGCGCACAGTGGTTTGGGTTGGGCTGCGGGTTTCAAAATTTGTAGTCTGCTCAACCCAACCCAACCTGTCAGCCTGCCATTTATATATTTTTTATTTTTTATTTTAATATATACATAAATAAATAATAATTAGTATAATACAAATGACTCTTAAGTTGTCCTTCCCTCTTAGCTTTAACACTACGTAAAATGACTTCACCTTCAATTAATTGTTTTTGTCAATAATCCAATTAATCAATTTAATCTCTTTAATTTTTATCAATTTCACCTTTTATCGAGAAGAGTAGAATAACGATTTTTACAATTTTACTTGTTAAATTCTACTACTGTCGTGACTATTTCTATCTTCCTCTACTACTAATTTCACCTTCTTTAGATGAGTATATATGACTTTCAATCATATTATATTATTATTGACTTATAATAATATGAAATATTTTTCATCAAAATTCAATACAAAATAATTGAAAGATTTAAAAAAATTGTAGAATCAAGTATATTTCTTTTTAAAAAAAATGTTTGCAAATTGAAATGGGCCAGCCCACCAACCCGCCCAATTCAACCCGCTATTGTTTGGTTTGGGCTGAAATATTTTTTTTCAAAAACCCAAACCAAATCAACCCGCCTTTAGGAAATTTCAGCCTAAACCAACCCGCTCTAAACCCAATCCAACCACCCTGTAAATACCCCTAGTTGCGAGGAAAACCACTATAAGAAATCCAATCCATCTCAAACCCTCTGTTTATAAATGAAGAATAGAGATTTAGGAGAATTCAACATTTTTAATTTAAAATTTAAATTTAATTATTAAAAATGACTTAATCCTCTAAAACCCTTAGTTTTATCTAAAATTTAGAGCAAGATTGTGAAGTTTTTGAAAAGATTTGCTCTCATTTAGTTCTGGCTTTGATGTTTCTTGTTTCTGCCTTCGGGCTTTATTCGGCCGAAAGAAAAACTTTCTCTTATTCACGTCTCTCCAACAGTCCAACGTCATATAATGGCAAAAAACAAAAAAGTCCAACATCATATAGGGCTGGGTTTTTTGGCCTGGAACGTCATATAGGGTTGTAGATGATGAATAATGTTTAAAAAATGCCCTCAAATATTATTAATTGCTCACAAACAACAAATTTTGGGCTTAGCCCATTTAATGTTTGGACTTGTAGGGAGGGTAAATGGGTTCAATTCTTAGCTACTTTCCACTTTTGGATCCATTTTCTAGACTCTTTTTTATTTTTATTTCTTTTATTTATTTATTTATTTTAATTTTTTTTATTTTTTATATCAGAATGGTTTCTTCACTTGTTATTATTTTTTCTTTTCTTTTGGAATGTTGGCTAATTTTTCATTTGACTATTTATGAATCTAAATCCGCGTTTTCATTTTTTTGATATCACAAATGTTTATATATTTATGAAAAATAACTTAAAAATTTTATTTATTTACAAAAGTACCCTGAATAAATGGGATATTTAGAGTGTGCACCACAAGTGTGTGCCGCAATTGATTGGTTTAAATTTTGAGTAAAATAACTTTCCGGTCCCTGATTTATGCACTCGCTGACAGATAGGTTCCTGAATTTTACCCATTGTACTAGCCGGTCCCCGAATTTTGCAAATGCTGCACTAATTGAGTGTGCACCACAAGTGTGTGCCGCAATTGATTGTTTTGAGGCAAAAGTGAGAATTCTAGCCTACCCACTAGTTTCGAGCCTCATGGAGGTTGGAGTCATTAGAAAAGTTTGATTGTTGATCTATATAGTCAAAATGGGAGATATTGATACAATTTCTCTTCAAGTTTCTAGTTTGCAAAATGATTTCTTTCATTAATCTGTTGATGTTATGACTATGAGTACCTAAATTTTTTGTTTCCCAAATATTGTGATTTACTTAATGATGAAATTATAATATTTTAGTTATGATGCTATTGGGATCTTTATGTTTCTAAATTCAATTATTTTATTTCACTATCTCTTTCCTGCTTAAATATCAAGTTATAATATAGTTGGAAATTATAATTGATGTTCAATAGAGACCCATAGGATAAGTTATCGTTTAATTGCTCTTAGATGCTAATTGTTATTAGGGTTTGTTACCAGAATAGAAATATACCCTTTATCCTAAGAGAAATCGAGAATCAACTTAAACTTAAAGTGTCAATTTATTGAATCGCCATAGACTATTGTATATATATAGGTGGGTTAGTCAAGTTTAACAAGCTTATATGTAATTGATAGGAGATTATGAGTATTATGATGTTAAGGGTTAGTTTAATATATAAGTCATTTGCCAATAATCATCAAGGAATTGGATAAAAAAAATCATCAAGGAAAGTATTTTACTAAATTAAGTATGAATCAAATCTAGAGAACTCTCAAGCCAAAAAAAATCTAGAGAACTCTTTTAATTCCTGTCAAGTTTAGTCATGTTCTTAGTTCTTGTCTTGTTATTTTTTGTTGTTTGTTGTTATGAGTTATTCTCTCAACCTTTTTACTCACTTAGATTAATCGAAACATACAACATTGTACTTAAAATAATATTTCACAACCAACTCTTTGTAGATACTCAAGTTATTACACTACTCTAATAATGTACACTTGTATTAGAATTTATAAATTTAATACTTATTCTTCAAAGAAACTTTACATTAAGACAAATCAAGGTTTATAAAAATCATGCAATAAAGCAAGACATGGTGGAAGCCTTGTAAAGATTCTCTGATAATTAAGTCAGTAAAATGCTCCAAGATGAAATTAAAGAGTAAGTGAGCTTATTTAAGAATGTGTCTATGATTTAGGGAAAGAGATGTTTATATAGGTGAATAGGATACGTGAGTATGAGAGACCTAGGCCATATGATAGTCTCATCAAATACCATATGTCAATAGATATAAATTACATTAAGTTTTTTATCAAATTAAAATACAACTATTATTTTTTTATAAAATTAATTGTAATCATTGTATGTATAAAAGCTAATATCAAATTTTTAATTTTATCTTTTAATAATTAATCGTTAAAAATTTATTAACTTTATCATCAATTGAGAAATAATCTATTAATTTATTCTTAGTTTAATATGTGGCTATCACAACCTAGTTTTCAGAAATAAATGAAGCAATTTAAAAAACGGAAACTCTCAACCCGTAGATTTTCTTTTGGCCAAACAACACGTAGAAAATTATTTATATTAAAATACGTAATTTATTTAAAAATACTAATGTAACTTACAAACATGTAATATAATAGATAAGTAACATCATTATTAGATATTGAAAGTGTTCACAGTTTGACTATTATATATGTTGGATAGCCGCATCCAGCAATGCACGTAAGCCGTGACGAACGCGAAATAATAGGAAGAAACGAAATACGACACGGACACGGACAGAGCGATACGTCAAACTCTCAAAA